>OU427010.1:1801768-1826768 GCA_911387935.1 Dolichovespula saxonica
CTCTTCTATATATTCCAGGTACACTCGCGCTACCAGCCGATCATAGACCGTACACGTTGAACAACTTCGATCTCTCTCTCTCTCTCTCTCTCTCTCTCTCTCTCTCTCTTTCTCTTTCTCTCTGTCTGTCTGTCTCTGCTTCCGTTTCTGTCTCTCTCACTCTCATACTTTCTTCGCAAAAAGCGTATAGTATTTGGACCTATAATCGAACTGCTTCGCGAGTCGGGTGTTTCTGTGGAGTAACTTGAGAGAAGTTCACCCTTTCTTCGAAATTGACGCTCCAATCAACAGCTTGCTTTGCTTGTTTGAACTAAAACTTGAGAACCGCGATCGGAACGAACGTGAATAACTCGCTTGCATCTCTCTCTCTCTCTCTCTCTCTCTCTCTCTCTCTCTCTCTCTCTCTCTCTCTCTCTTTCTGTCTTTCACACAAACACACACACATAAAGAAAGAGAGAGAGAGAGAGAGAGAGAGAGAGAGAGAGAGAGAGAGATATTCGATCTTACGCAGAAACGACACAGGTTCATTATCGAGTCCAGAATAAATTTATTTAACTAACATGTTACCTAGTTAATCAAATGAAACCATTAATCGATATAGACGTTCGTCGATTAAACTAAAAATAATAACTGTTATTTTAGAAATCAATTTATCGTTAACTAGATTTAAATTGAAGCGTATTTATAAAATCGACAGAGGAGTAATTCATTCGATAATGAATCATTCACTCAATTAAATAATTCACTCTTTCGCGAAGACGGTTTTTGATGTAACACACGTAAAGTCAGGATACTTTTGTACGACAGTGAAAGTAAAAATTAATAAACTTAAAGATCCTTCTTTTTCCTCGTATCTATAGTATTTCTATTATACATAATTATATAATAACAATAATTACTATTATTATTATTTTAAACTGAAATGTTATAAAAAAAAAGTAAACCAGAATATTTATTTATCTTAGTTAACTTTTAATGTGATAAATTTTTATGAAATTATCTGTCATTGATCTTTAAAATACAAAACATTATTTTCATTTCTTCAAAAAGAAATAACAAAATTTGTCCATAAAATATATGTATGTATGTATTACTTTTTTATTATTTTGCATTTGTCTAATAACTTTCGTGTCGTAAGAAAGTTACTTGTAGAGAATTAACAATTAATTATCAACAAGATAAGTCATCCCTTTTCATCGAGTCTCTTAAATGATCCCTTAAAAGATACGAACTTTTAATTAAATATATTGTTAATAGTTGAGAAAGAAGTATTTTTATTTTCAAAAATGAAAGATATCTACAATTAATTCTATTTTCTTTTTTCGATCTAGTAACGGCTTAGATAAGTACTATCATGTTACGTATGTATACCCACGTTATTTCAAAGTTTCACAGATCGAAAAAAGAAGAAAAAAAAACGTACACGAGCACTTTCCTTAATTGAACTTAATATCCAAATTTTCGGGACTGCGTGTCACATTTCTAAAATTCTCGTATACCGGTTGCTTCTTAATGTTCGTGCTAATTAAATTAATTAAAACGAGTCATTCGTTCCTTTTTTCATGTCGACCACAACATAAACATGCACACGTTTTCTTATATCTCCTTGCAAATATAATTATCTCTTTCTCAATTATATCAGAATTTTTTCAAACCTAGATTTTTATAAAAGAAGAAGAGGAAGAAGAAGAAGAAGAGAAAAGAAAAAGTAAAAGTAGAAAACTCATCGAAATTGATCGATGTAATTGTATGCATGGGGCCGAGGGGTAGGGGGGATCAGTAAATAAGAGGTAAGAGAAAAAATGGAGAAAGTTCGATATAAAAATTCTGGAAGCTTCTCTTTAAAAAAAAAAAAAAAAAAAAAGAAAGAAAAGTGAAAGAGAGAGAGAGAGAGAGAGAGAGAGAGGATGAAAAGGAGAGAAAAAAAGGAACGATTTTTCGATATTTTAATAAATACACGAACGTATTCATCGAAAATGTTTAATTTTACGACGGCGAGGGCTCGGTTCTATAGAATAGGGGGAATAGAATCGCAAGAGCCCAGAGGGGGTATTTTGTCGTTTGATCCTCTACGATCCGTTGGAGTAGTTCCGCTCCAAATAGCTCAGGGAGGAACGAACGAGGAGAATGTTCGGTCTAAAGGGATCGATCGCTGTGAAGCGTGCTAATTATCACTGACGCGATGCTTATCTACGGTATGCAACAAAGAACGTTCACTTTTGAGAGCAGTTATGCATTACACGCGATTATGGAAAACATATTAGGCGTGTCAGATTCCTTCTCTCTTTTCTCCCTCTCTTTAACTCTATCTCCATCCCCTTTTTTATTTTAATAACACGGACATAATACATAAATATTGCGATCATTTCGTTTACCTTGGAAAATTGTATATACGAATGGATACGTACGTATGCGTATATATTTAAAAGAGTATAGAACGACTCAGATTTCTATTCTTTCTATCTCTCTCTCTCTCTCTTTCATGGACATACAAACACGCAATCATCTCATTTTAATTCACCTAAAGAAACCTACCTCCTGTATATCCTCGCAATTATGGGATTATTACGGGAATGGAACAATTGAAAGTTTCGAACTTATTGAACGGAAGATTTAAATTCGAGTTAATATAAATAATAACGATAACAATAACAACAACAATAACAATAATAATGACGACGATGATGACGTCGATGATGATGACGACGATGATGATAAGAACTATCACGCAAGTATCGAGAAATAAATAGGTATACTTTCGTGCGGCACGTTGTACCGTACATCAGATCACGCGATCGAGCATGAAAGACGTACGAAATAGGGAATAAGAGAAGTAGGCTAGGAAACTATGGCGATACGATACGATACGATACGGATACGATACGTAAAGAAACGAAAAGAAACGAAGAGAAACGAAACGAAAATCCTTTTGGTGGAGATACCCAAAAGTGTTCTTCTTACGATCCATAGAGAAGTCGAGTCGAGTCGAGTCGAGTCGAGTCGAGTTGAGTCGAGACGAGTCAAGTTGAGTCGAGTCGAGTCTCTTACAACTACCTGTAGTAACTTCATACGACCTAGAAACGACCTAGAACGTGAACCTCCGTTTGCGGTTAACTGGGGCAAACATTTTCCGCCTCCGTAAATATGCACTGAACATTGCATCGGCCTAAGTACCGAACTACGCTGGTCTGCTTTTCACTGACATTTCTTTGATATACTCTCTCTCTCTCTCTCTCTCTCTCTCTCTCTTCCCATCTCTATTTCTTTCTATCTCTATCTCTATCTGTTTCTCTTTCTGTTTCTCTTTATCTTCCTCTCGACATTAATATTTTTTCATATCCACTTTTTATTTATTTATGTACATTTATATACACACACACACACACACACACACATAACTATATATGTACATGTAGGTGCAAGATGTATATACACGAGTTCTCTCTCGTATACGATTAAATCTCAGGGAAAGATCGAATGTTTCGCATCGACGTTTATCAAGCTCATCGAGTATGTTTATATCATACGAATCAACAATCACGGCGAGTATAATGTGATATTCGTCGAAAGTTCGTATATTTATACAAGGATTTTATATTTATAACGAGTTATCTATCTCCTGTTGTTTTAAAAATCGATACGATTCGATAAATATATTCAGTTCGTCAAATTTGTATATTTGTATATCCTAGATATATCGATATGAATGATTTGACTATAATGAATATAATATTGTAAGTTAATTATTGATCGTTTGAATACGATTTATTTATTTATTTATTTTATATTTATTTATTTATTTTTTTTTTTTTTAATATACATAAATACGTGTAAGTGAACGTTCGATGGAATAGAGAAATATATCGAATATCGGATTCCATTAATTCCTCCATTCGTTTCATTTCGAAATAATAATTCAATTTTAAAATCTAAATCTAACCTCTGGTTCTCAAATCGTTCGATCCTCATCGAGATATCGCATTGGATGCGATCTCTCGCTCATTTTTATTTGATTTTATTGTAACTTCGTCTTTTTTCTTTTCTCTCTCTCTCTCTCTCTCTCTCTCTCTCTCTCTCTCTCTCTCTCTTTTCCATTTTTTTACAAAATTCATCATTTCTGATTCTCGAGACAGAAGATTTAAAAGAACCACCACGTAATGGGAACTTATTCGTAGCTCATTACCTACTAATGAACTCGTATTGTCGAGGTTCATCCATCGAAGGGGATTTGGTGATTACCGTTTCGATTGGGTACCGAAGAATCGGCAAACGTCCGACACGAAAATCCTACGTATCAGGGATTTCCCTTCGTACCTTCGGACGAATTTCGGCTTCGATTCGGTCGCTCGAAAGAGAGGATGGAGAGAAGGATCGATCGAACGAGAACGGACGAGTATCTCCATTCGAGAGAGGGATTGGTTAACCTAGGACATTGCCCTGTACTAATTCAACGAAATACATACAAATTTATATATGATACAAATATATATATATATATATATATATATATATATATATATATATATATATATATATATATATATATCATCTACTTTATTTTCACATTCATGATTAAGATGAAGACTTATTGTTAATCATTAACGATGACATTTACGTATTCATTCACCATTGGAAAAATTTTTTGGACAAAAGTTTATTAATTATTTTTCTATTTTTTGTTCTTTTTTTATTTCTATTTCCGTTTCTTTCTTTTTTAAATCGTAATGAATCATCGAATTTATCTCAATTTTTATCTTCGAAATAAATGAAACGTAGGTATTTATATCGAATATATGTACGTCAATAATGCTTTGATATAGTAATCCAAAAAAAAAGAGGAAAAAAGAAAAGTCTAGTTATACGAGTTTCGTACAATTCGATAATACAATCTCAAAAAGTATTTATATGTAATTTCTTCGTAATACCGTTCTTTTAAAAGGAATTACGTCGATTATTATTTGTTTTACGTTTATATTCGAAGGTATTTAAAATCGTGGTCACATTGAAAACGCAATATTTCAAATAACTCATTTTAAGATCATCGATCGATTAGAATGATATTTCGAAGAAATTGATTTAAATGAGAAAAGAAGAAGAAAGAAGAAAATTCAAATCACCTCGTATTACTTATATTAATTCATCATAACCGATATAACACACACTGATTTTGTCATATTTATTCATCGACAGAGAGCACGCATAAAACCGTTCGAAAAAAAAAAGAAAAAAATTTATTCGATTTCCAAAAATACCCAAACACTTTAACATATATCGAGTATATATATACTATACTATACGAAAGATACTCCGAACGCATTTATATATATATATATATATATATATATATATATATATATATATATAACATACGTAAGTTAATATAAACACAAGTCCATCGATCAATAGTAACATGAGTTAGGCCATATATTTTCATAACTTTATCATCCGATGTATTCCCTCATTCCGCCATATTACAAATCATGCGAACCTATTATCCTAAACTTCAACGCTTTATCTGCGTCCTTAGAAAATATATTTCTTCTCTTATTCTCTCGCATCGTCACGGTTCGAAGGATTCGTAGGATGAGTCGGCACATTATCCGTAATCGTAGTCGATAAGTATTCTCCAGGCTGTTCCACGTTATCCGCCTCTCTTAATCGTGAAAACGTTTCTTATTGATTTAACAGCGTGGACGATTAAACATAGGGAAGATATTTTCTCGTGATAATAACGTGACTTTCAACGAATGTCCAAGAGAATAAAGAGGAAGAAGCTTTGACGACAACGACAACGACAACGACGATGACAACGACGATGACCATCGCATGATTCCTTCCTTTCATTTTCTTTTTTTTTTTTTTTTTGGTCGAGAGAAAAAAAGAAGAAGAAAAAACAGAAATAAAAAAGACACGATAAGCTCTATCCTTTTTATTTTATCTCAACATATCTCACTCTTAATAAATATCTCCATATCTACCCTTCCAAAAAGGTGGTGGAAATGAGAAAGGGAGTGAGAGAGAGAGAGAGAGAGAGAGAGAGAGAGAGTGACGGTTCTCAATGTCCTTGAAATTGACACGATAACCAGTAGCTTTAGTTCCATGGACGTCATCCTTGTCCTTCGCCGTCGTCCGATAACGAGCAATCTTAACCCCAACTCGACTCCGATGGCACACGACCACTATGTATAGTGAAAGGAAGAGATCCGACTGAAGCGTAGGTAGTAGTAGTTTGCACGGCAGGAGGGTTTCTTAGTTCCTCATGCCGCACCAAGAGATAACATAAATGCCTCGACGAATGAGACTTGGGTCGAGCACGAGGTTACCCGATAAATTAGAGAAAATGTGACGATCACTGATAGAAAGAGGGAGAGACAGACAGAGAGAAATAGAGAGAAATAGATAGATAGATAGAGAGAGAGAGAGAGAGAGAGAGAGAGAGAGAGAGAGAGAGAGGGAGACTTGTCCGGTTCTTTTCTCATGAATTGAACGCCTACATTTTTTTTTCTTCTCCCCTTGACGTCGTTACTATCACCCTTCTTTTGCTTTCTCTCTCTCTCTCTCTCTCTCTCTCTCTCTCTCTCTCTCTCTCTTTCTCTTCCTCATTTTTCTCGTAATCAAAAGAAATTGTGACATTTATTTGAATGTACCTTCGATCATGACTCGTATTCCCTTCGTTTTATTTTCAATTTTAAAAGCTTCATTTAATAATCCAGGATTACGTTTATATCGTATTGGTAAGAGTAACGAGAGTGGAAGGAAAAGAACCGATAAAGCTGATAAATCGTCGATATGAATTATCTTATTGTCGTTGCTTTATAACGTCCGTTGCCTTAAAAAGCTACCAATTATGTAAATTACAGGTGTACTCGTAGCGTCAAATTTCTATGGGGACGTTGAGACAAAGTAAGTACCAGATATCTAGACTGACACGTGAATTTCTTCCTCTTCCTTTTATGTTTTTTGTTTTTGTTTTTCTTTTTTGTCTCTTTCTTTCTTTCTCGGAAGCTATTTGCAAAAGAAAACAGGGAGGGATGACGAAAAAAAAAAGAAAATAAAAGGAATAAAGAAAAAAAAAAGAGAGAAGGGTCGTAGTGGTAATAATAGTAATAGTAGTAGTAGTAGTGGTAGTAGTAGTAGTAATAGTAGTAAGGAAAAAGAATGCTGAACAGAAGAATCATGATCTACACAGGCAAACCTCGCGCGAGAAGGACCGAAATTTGTTGAGGGTCATTACCATAATAGCATAAAGGTAGCGACGTCGTCGGCATTCAACGGGCAAAAATGTGTTTTCCAAGAATTTAATATTTCAAGAGAAATTATACTTTTAAATGTAAGAATATGTGTATATATATATATATATATATATATATATATATATATATATGTATGTATATGTATGTGTGTGTATACGTCTATATAGACTAGGAGAGATCAGAGGTTGCACGAATCAGAGATGCAAATTCATTTTAAACGATACCTACTCCCTCGCGAAAATGTAAATTGATTTCGTGCCACTGCAGCTTTTCGATTCGAAGTCCATCGATCTCTCTTTTCGGTAACGGTTTATCTTTTCTCCTCGATCCTTGCCACAACTCTTTATTCTATTTTTTTTTCGTTTTCTTCATTTTCTTCTCGTTTGTTTTTTTCTTTTTTTCTTTTTTTTTCTTTTAAAGCCGTATCCCTATCATACGCCACGATTTTCTCTCGACTCGCGTTATAATGGAAATCCCATTGAAATCTGAACGCAACGATCTCGATGATCGAATAAATATATATCACGGGAATATTAAGAAATAATAGTAGAATGAAACGTAATCGAGGTATCGGTATAAATGAAAATAAATATCTTGTGTAAATTAAAAGAAAAAAAAAAAAAATAAAGAAAAAGAAGAGAAAGTAACGAAGAAGAAGAAAAAGAAAGAAATGAGAAAGCTCGAAAGATTCCTCGACGTATTTCAATGGAAATACGTTTAAGATCCGACCAACAATATCGTCGTATTAAAATATCAGCGATATTAAGAAACGGATCAAAACCGATAGAAATGAAGATGTTATGTACATAAAGGAAAAGAGAAAAAGAAAAAGAAAAGATATACACGCTCGATCGACGTGCCCTCGATGGAAATCCGTTTGGGATCGAAACCTAACGATTTCAACGAACGAAGGAAATTCGTTTGTGATCCAATGTCGAAAACTCAATCTGAATGAAAATGTCGGAAATATTAATGAATAGAATAAAGCTATACGAAAGTATCGATGAACGTTCCGATGTTATGAAAAAGATGAAGAAGAAGAAGAAAAACAAAAGAGAAGGAAAAGACGAAAGATAAAAAAAAGAAATTAGAAGGAAAAAAAGGAAAGTGCAAGCTCGCTGGTTTCGTATAATACTTCGGAACGAAGGTAATCCGACAACGGTAAATGATCATCTCGTCTACCTAGAGACGAGAGAGAAGAAAGGAAAAAAGTGCAGGGAGCAATCGCCATAAAGCGTCAATGACAAATGCGACGCCTTATCTATTGCATTAGCCCGCTCGTATATCAAATAGAACGATTCCCGATAGGAGAGAAGGAAAGAAAAAGTTGGAGTGAAAAAAGGAGGAAAGAGAGAGAGAGAGAGAGAGAGAGAGAAAGTGCATACACACACACACACACACATATAATATGTATATACATATACATATACATGTATTTTATCTGAAACTCATAAGATAAACTCTAGACGATGGTGAAAAAGTGTAACTCGTGCAATGGAAGTGGAACGATAAATGTTGGAACGGACGATTCATTTTTTTTCGCATTTTCCAATAAGACAACAAAAATCTTGAAGGTTACCAATCGAAACAAAAACTCGAATGGAAAATAATGATATTCGCAATGTTTGATAATTTTATATCGTTTAAATTAATCATTGAAATTAATTGATCCAACTCATTCGTGACTGATTAATATATGTTTATTATTATATGTATGATATCCCTTCGAAAGTATAGTGATATTAATATCGATTGTCGATTCGTAAAATGATTTTCAAATAATCATTCGATCGATTTTTCAGTAAGAGAAAAGAAAGATCATATGAAAGATATAATAGATATCTATACAATATAATACAGAATATATATGATGTATATACAAAATAATACAGAATTAAAAAAAAAAAAATATACATACATAAAACGATAATGTAATTATTATTATAATAATACACATATGCTTGACGATGATACGTAAAATATAACATTTAAAATATATTTAGAATTAACATTAGATACTAATTAATAATAATATCAATAATAATAATAATAATAATGATGATAATAATGATACTAATAATAATACGATGATGTAACGGTGATAGTGTAGCGTTAATTAAAGGATGGGTGAAATGAAACGTAAAGAAAAGAAAGGAAGAAAAAAGAAAAGAAAAGGGAAAGAAAAAAGATAAAAGTAAAAGTTTATTAATATTCAATGATCGAAAGTAAAATCAAGGGTCGATTATTTGTCGATCATATCGTCGGACGTTTTAAACCGTAAATTTTTGATGTCGCCGTTGTAACGCGTCGTGTTTTCAGATCGGTCCTTTTCGAGTCTCTTGCTTCCTGCCATTACTGCAAGAAATGAATTCCAGGGGCGTTCGTTTATCAGGGACAGATGTGGAACACCCCGGAAACATTCCTCCGCGATTTTGTACGATGAATATTCATTCGTTCTAAGCACAGCTGTATCTGCCCCACCTGTCTGGCACCGTGGTTAGAATCAATTAGAATGATACATGATTCGCGTGCGATGCTCCCATTATGAATGGTTGTTCTGCACGTTGTCGGAAGACAACCCACGGATTATAAATTTATCGAGTTATCGCGCTTACAGAAAAATTACACCCGTTTTCTATCGGCCGAGCATTTCGTTGCGAACGGTACGAGAGAAATTTCATTAAAAAAAAAAAAAAAAAAAAAAAAAAACCATCCTGATAAACACCTAGATTGGGACTATTGAATTAAATTATAGGGCTATTACGGTGTAAATCGGTATGAGGGGGAAAAAATGGGAGAATGCATTTTCAAGATTAAATTTTTAATATAATGTAATATTGATTAAGCATATATGATATAATAATGTAAGATAATAATAATATGCAATAATATAATAAAATAATGTAATGTAATAATATTATGCAATAATATAATAAAAAATAATACAATGGAATAATATTATACAATAATATAATAAAATAATGTAATATAATAATGTTATACAATAATATAATATAATAATATAAAAGAATATAATAAATGATGAAAGTATGTCTTTTAACAGCATTATATGGTTATATTTCGAGATTGGGAATATTTTTTTGCTCTTATTTCCTTTTATAAAAAATGATTAAATAAGGTAGTATTTCGGGATAAAGAAAATAATTTATCCTGCTTCATTTAATCAACAAAATTAGATAACAATTTCTAACGGATTATGTGAATCATCATTAGATGTATGTACGCGTACAAGTATGATAAAATTTAAATTTGAAACACAGTTAAATCCATCTTAAATAGTACTCGCATCTGCGACGAAAGGAAAAAACGGAGATTGGGCACAGGTGTGCGCATAAATTTTACCTTACCTCACTGTCCGATTTTCTCTCTCTCTCCCTCTCTCTCTCTCTGTTCTTAGTATTTCTTTATCGCACATCAAAAAAGTATAAAATGTTTCGATCGATCTCTCGGCAGTTCGCCCCGATGAAAAAATAATAAATATATAATAAACAAAGAAAAAAAAAAGAAATAAATATCAAAGCCGAATGTACTTTATTAACCGAGAGACGATTACATTTCGGAAAATAAAGCAAGTTATTTGACCGTAAGAAATATCCCATAGAAGTTCATAGAAGTTCTCTCGTACGAAGGCGAACGACGAGATTCGAGAAAAAAGTTTTCACGCTTCGATCAACGTATTATATCCGTTGGACAGTGAGACATGAGGATTTATTTTTAATTGAGAAAAAAGAATTACTCCTTCTCTCTCTCTCTCTCTCTCTCTCTCTCTCTCTCTTTTTAAAACTATTTCCGATTTAATTGGCGACACGCCAATAACCTTAAAATCAAGACAAATATCGCATCGTTCTATATCGATACGATACCATCGTAACGTCCGTTACGACTTTAACCATGATTTATCTATTTCTAGTTAGGTCTATTGCGTATAGTACGGATCAAAATATCGGACATATCGAATGATCGACATTCGATCATAGAAGGATCGAGAGACATTATTTATTTTACCGTCGATCTTAAGATTAACGTAATCTATTGATATATCTCTCGGACCGTTTATCGTCGTTTATAAAAGAAAAAAAGAAAAAAAGAAAAAAAAAAAAAAGAAAAAATCTACGAATTAATATTAAATTTCAGACTGTTCGAGCTTTCGTATCACGATCGTAAACGTAACGTTCACTTCAATTGGATTTGTTTGATATGACGGATGGCATGTTTTTACGGTCGCCCATTGAATTTTAAACTCGTAACAATTTATATCGTTTTGTTTTAATCAGATAGAAGATCTCGTACAGAGTATAACGTTCTCTTTTTCTACATATCTTTCTTCATTAATAAGTATATATATATATATATATATATATATATATATATATATATACGCCTTCTTGTAAAATTGTCTATTTCAATTTCATTAAAGGATAATATTGATTCGACTATTCGATCTGTGACGTTTAACTTAAATAAGATCGAGAATCACTCTTTCCTTTTTTTTTTGTTCTTATATATCACTTAGATTTAGAAATTATATTAGTCGTTCTTAATGAAAAGAAAAAAAAAAAGAAGAAAGAAAAGAAAAGAAAATAATCGTGGTGACAAGAGAGAAATAACATCATTGGCTTACCATTTGAATCTTGATAGATATTCATTGGTCTGTCACGTCTTCACTACATGCAAACATTACTGTCACAAAATGACAATTCGTTGTAGGATCAGCTCGGAGTGATAAGTATGACTGATGGAAAGAGAAATTCAACAGCATGGAGAGGAAACTCTCACTACAGGGTGTCTCATTTTAACACGACGAATAGAACAACGAATTCATTAATCTATCCTTTCCTTCTTATCTTATCTTGTCTTGTCTTTTTTTTTCACTTTTTATTTCTTTACTTAACTTTTTTGTTCATAAATTTTTGACGTTGTAATAATTCGAAAGGCTATGCCCGTCGGAAAGACATAAATAACATTATATTGCGATTACACGGTTTGTTCAATTTCAAGGCGCCATAACTCGATGAATCATCGATGAAAAGATAAACTGCAGATGTTGGTTGGATTGGTGCGGATATTTTCTTTCTTTTTTTTTTTTTTACGACGTTTCTTAAGCACAAAATATCGATTTCCATTGAAAAGAAAAAAAGAAAAAGGAAGAGAAAAAACATTATCGTGACTTCTGTATCGTGCACAACAACGTTCTCTATGAAATAAAACTCAGTAAACGTTTTATTCGAAATATTTCTTTATAAAATTGAAAGTATCGAAGATATTTGGCGATATCGTTTAAAATGAGACACCCTTTATATTTATACGTATAAGCATTTATGGTTGCAGGTATACATATGTGTATATGTGTATCGACTCTAAAGGTATCGACCACACCCTCCTATCGCATAGGATATAATATGTAATATATCGTAAGAACACTGTTTGATGCATCCTCTCAACACCCTTAGATATTTTTCATGATCAGACCAACATATATTATAAAGACCTTAATATATCCCAGTTTACTTGGAATTCCGAATTTAAATCGGTATACGAATATTTAAAAATTTATATTTATATTTTTATTATATTTATTATTTTTATTATATTTATATTTATATTAATATTTTCATTTATATGATTACTTCAGTACGTACTGATTTTCGATCATTTATCGCGATGAAACAAAAAATTCTAAGACATACAAATAATAATTATGGTTTTTTGCTTTCTCATCACTCTCGTATATGCATACACATATGTATACATACACACATACACACATATATATATATATATATATATGTACAAAAAAATATACATGCAAATCTTTGTTCCGAATATATACGATCGTTCGTCTTTTGTTTATTATTTGCATCACGCACACATAAACACACACACGAGCGTTGTGCCTTTGGCCTTTATGAGTACCTATTCAATTTTCAAATCTACAAAGTATTTTGAATATTCTAATATAAACCAAATAATTCGAGTATACATACATCCTGATACACGGATACTCGAATCTTTAAATTAAACAAGTATTCTAATATAAATTAATACGATATAAATTTCTTGGATGTACGAGTACGCGAATACTCGATGCTCAGATATTCGTAAATTATAACAAGGTGAGAGAACGGTATATTAGTGAAAAGAGAAAAGAGCAACAATTATTTTTTTTTTTTTTTTTTTAGAGTTATAAGTACTGATCGTTAGCCTTTCTTCTCTTGATTCTCCTCTTTTCTTTTCAATTTTATCGATCGATCCTCTCAGTAATCGGTGTTGAGGATTTATTAGTAACCAAGTGCTTCATTGATACCCCACTCCCAAGAAAGAGTGGTAATTTTTCGAGAAAAGGCATCAGCATGATATTTTTTTTTTCCTTTTTTCAATACTGCAGACTGTTGATTAGCCTCGAAACTCTATCTTAAACTAGGCCGAGTGCTGATCGGTTCTATGTTCCTATATACCTATATATATACATACGTGTATATGTGCATAGGTATATTATCGGAACTGTCGTATTTTCGTATCACGAAATTGAAAAACTAAACTAAACGAAACGAGATTTTCCATATGTCGATTTAATTAATCAATCGAATCAAACTTTATCAAACAAAATAATAATTAAAATATTAAATATAATATCTTATGTATAAACTAAATCTATAAGCGATAGATTGATCGCAGTGTACTTTTCGTCGACCGATCGATGAAACATATACGTATGTACGTGACGTATGTACTTATCTGCGTCTACTTAACGATTTTTCACTAGACGAAAGAATCGAGTTTAATTCGTATCGATATCGTTAAAACGTACGATTCACCCGTTATATTCTTTTTCGTTGAATTTCAAACGAATACCGTTAAGGTTACATTAAATCGATCTTCTCTTAGGTATGCCCGATCCGACCTTAATCTCTGAATCGTCAAAAATAATCGACACATTTTCCTCAATCGATCATCGATCGATACAACCTACGCGTACACACGTATCCGTCGTATTCTCCTATGTATTCGTTTTCGAATAAATACTAATTGCAAGTTTTAATATTGAATCGATATGCCAGATGTTCGATACCGGAGCAACGTATCTAACTCCGAGTTCAACGATCACAACTTTTCACAATTCCCATACGAATGGAGCAAGTGGAGATGGGATGGGGTTGGAGTGGGGTGTGGTGGGGTGGGGTGGGGTTGGGAGGAGATGGCGAGAAACGGGAGGCCCCACTAATACTCCGACAAAAGTTTATTTTCCGTTGGACACCGTATGATCTGTATTTTTCTCACGCTCGCACTGGAAGGAATAACCAGAACGAATGACGAACAATGAGAACGAAGCGTTTCCGTGATGAGTTTTCGACGAGCTGCCGAGCAACGATAGCATTTTTGAAAAAGCATAGGCCAGGCCGCGCGAGCGAGTACGCGCGAACGCACCAGCCGTTAATTCGTGGACCAACGGAATTAGCCGTGGCCGCGTGGGTATCGTGAAAATCGTGGAAATCCGTGCCCCGTCGTACATCCTCGATGCGTTGCGATAATAAAGTCCATTACACATTCATGCCTGTCTCCCAACCCCCTCCCCCTACCCCTACCCCCTTTTCACATTCCGTACTGGCCATGCAGCAACCATCCGGAGGCAGCAACACCATCGGGATATATACATCTCTCTCTCTCTCTCTCTCTCTCTCTTTCTCTTTCTCTATCTCTCTGTCTCTCTCTCTCTCTCTCTCTCTCTCTATCTGTCTCTCTCTTACTCGTTCTATTGCTACCGCGTGCTTTTTGTTAGCCCAGCATTCGACCGGTGGTAATCAGTTTAATTGTAATTGGAAATCGGCCAAATGAACTGTAATCCAAGAGATCGAATGCATTCGCCATAATTTAAACTGCACCTCTCCCTTCAAATCTTTCCCCTCGATTTCCATCTATAAGCGCAGAAGCATACACATATACATACATATGCATACATACATATATATATATATATATATATATATATATATATATATGTTTTATGCACGTATCGTAAGTATATAAATTCGTAGGTATTGATAATTAAGGCAAGAAGATTCACTTTTGATACTGACCATTGGTTAGATCATACTGTACAATTTTCATTCGTTTTTGAAATACTATATTATATCTTTTTTTTTTCCTTTTACTATAGCGTCGATCGATGTAATTAAATATAAGTATGTAAGTAACGGCCAGTAATTACGAGAGTGACGTAAATTTGAAAGTTGGAGAAAATTAGATTTATTGTTTCATTATCGAGAGTGTATACTGGGTGGGGCGATAATTTCGATCGCCTTGAATATACCCTATTCGTTTATTTCGAAGATATAAAGTGACTTTATTTACAAAAATTGTACGATACGGAGGGAATCGTAATGCGACAATAATAATTTTGCTCTAATTAGACACATAATAAACACATGGAAGTTCATTGAGACTTTTTTAACTGGAACCATACGTTTCTGATAACATTGTTTATCAATTATATATTAATTTATATAATTTGATAAATCAATTGCCGTCTGTATTTTCTTCTCAATGAAATAGTGCGATGAATATAGTTCGTAAGAATTAGTTTAGAAAAATTGTTCATAACAAATTGTTTAATTAATTATTAACGATTCGTTGAAAAGTAGAGAAAATTCTATCCTTTAAAGTTCTATTTGTTTCGAGTCTCTAAGAATTTTATTTCCGAAGATATTACCATTTAAATGGGAAACGTGACGATTAATAATGTTAAAAGAAATTGTTCAAATCACGAAAAATTCATTTCTTTGTTAATTATCCATCGATTCATGTATTTTTATGAATAACTCGCGATCTGAATTCCTTTCATTCGACAAAATAAGATGAATTTGGTCGGCATGAATTTGTTTATAAAAAATTGTTTATAATAAATCGTTAATTAATTATTAAAAATACCATAAAAAAAAGGAAATAGAAAAAATTTTGCCCTTTAAAATGGTATTCGAATCAAGTCTTTACGAATTATAATTCCGGAGATAAATTCATTTAAATGGAAGATGATTGATACATATATATACATAGATATATATAATTTCATTCAATTGGTTTAGCGACGCATTGACCTATATAATTTCCGAGAATTGGCATGGACTTACTACTACTACTACTACTACTATTACTACTGTTACTACGAACATACGTACAATACGAATTATGAATGAAAATCTTTCGTAGGCGCTATCTTCGGAACGATAGGTCGTAAAGACTTGAAACAAATGCCGTTTTCAATTTTAATTTATTCTTTATTTATTTAAACATTGCAACGATATCGTTATAATAAAATCGACTTTGTTAATAATTTATTGTTTAAAATTGTATTTGTACGTTTCTTTCGTAATATCGCCGTAACTGTCATGAAGTCGTTGAAATTATTTATTACAACTATATAAATTTTATTTTGTTCATTTAAAATAAGGTATATAGAAGATCTGTTAATAATCGTCAATGAACGAAATCGTATGATTGAAAATTCAAATGATTTTTCTCTAAGATTAACTCTACGCTTTGCACTCACGTTATTATAATTTGCGCTTATATTATATGTAAACGGAGGATAACGAAGTAAGACGAGTTAAAACAAATTATCACTTTTTCACTATTGTTATTTACTTGTTATAAACAATCCCGAATTTATCCTGAAGCATAGTTTCTTCATATCTTTAAAAGGAACGGAGATATTCGAGACGATCAAAATTATCATTACCCCACCCTGTATATATATATCTGTACTTATTTCACGTGTAATTATATATTATTTAATGGTGCATACTCTATTAAAAACATTTCTACGAATTTATATTGTATAGACATTATTGTACAAGAACGCGTTAGTTTTTCGCTGATATATCTATATAACCAGATATATCGATTAATATTTTGTATGAAGTTATTTATACAAGTTGTGTTACGACTCGATACGAACAAATTGTTTCCATGGTAAATATTAAACAGAAAAGGAGAAGAACTCTGAAAATTGGATTTGGAAAATCCAATCATAACGTTTTTGATCGTCAATGCGAGTCGTAGCATCTTTGTTGGATATACAAAGGCCGTGGAGATGTATCCCTTTGAAAATGGCTGAAATCATGCACACATAACTCGATATTATCCGAATTCAACAAGCTACGTACTTATGTATCGTAGAAGCTATACTAACATTCGTTCGTCTAGGAGTCGAAAATAGCCACGTGGGATTGATAGAAACGGAGATAACGTCATACAATATCGAGATGTCGGGTATTACTTTGTGGACTTGAAGCCAGTATTCGATCTTTTTAGACGATATTCTATCTTATCTCGAATTCTCTTAGTATATGTAGGCTTTCTTTTATGTATGTAAGCGATATCCTATTTGAAACTATCGAATTCTTTTTTTGAAAGAATTCCATTGTGTTACTTTTATATAATATCTGTATATGTTATTATTTGCAATGTTATTACTTGCTATATTAATATATATATATATATATATATATATAGTTTTAACAATTATATATAGATGTATTAGTTTTAACAATTGTTACTGCATCAATATTTGCAATTTCATTATCTATAAGGATATTAACAAAAAAATTACAATACATTATATAGTATATTATAGCTATAGTATACTAAATTTTATCTACATATACCTATTGTAGTACTATACTATGTTATCCTATATGTAGTATACTATACTATTCTAAATTATCTTATATCTTTACAGATATACTGTATATAAGTATACAATACAATATTATATTAAAATATATAACTAAGATACTATAAGGTACAATTACACACACACACACATAATATATATAGAAATGTTCGAAATTGAAGAGTCATATATAAAAAAAAAAGAAAGATAAATTGTAAATATACATTAATATCATTGGATTAATCGAAATCAATATAGACACCTTCAAAACAATATTTATAATTTCTCTAAAATTAATAATAATAATAATAATAATAATAATAATAAAAAGAGAAAATCTAAAATCCCACAAACATTATAGACAAATCCTTTACACGTAAAAATATCATTATCCAATATCTCGA
Source organism: Dolichovespula saxonica (assembly GCA_911387935.1). Taxonomy (NCBI): domain Eukaryota; kingdom Metazoa; phylum Arthropoda; class Insecta; order Hymenoptera; family Vespidae; genus Dolichovespula; species Dolichovespula saxonica. The sequence goes on from OU427010.1 coordinate 1,820,116, forward strand.
TAGTTTCGAATAAGAAAAATCTCGATCGATACGATCAGCGAAGTCGACTTTCTGTATAATAAAATACCTATATTTATCGCGCGTGATTAGGATGCACGCGTGACACTATAATTAAATATCAAAAGCGTCGAAGGTCGAGGCAAGTCAAGCCGAACCAAGCCAAGCCAAGCCAAGCCAAGCCAAGCCAAGCCAAGCCAAGCCAAGCCAGGCCAAGCCGAGCCGAGGCAGGCCAAGCCTTCGCGTCGTTTAGTGGTGTATCCTTTATTGTCACACGTTAGCTAGAATATTGAACAACAACGGCAATCTATCCGATCGAATATCCAACGAGTACCTACGTTCCTTCGTCGGTGTATTTCTCGATCAAAAGCTGCGCACGCAGGATCTTCCTGGATAACGGCATTAATTGAATCGCTATCGGACGTGCCGCCGTGGTCTCGCGTTATTCTATTACCGAAGCAGATATTATCTTCCGTGGTTTATAGTCGACTCACCCTCTCTCTCACCCTCTCTCTCTCTCTCTCTCTCTCTCTTTGCCTCCGCTAACCCTCTTCGATATTCCCTTTCACCTTATTCTTCACCTCCTAATCTTCTCTATGAATCCCCTTATTCCCCATACAATTCAAAATTTCACGAAGACCTCGGCATTACCAATTTTATCAGTTCAACGATTTTGAGATCGTTCAACCCGATCGATCCTGTATATACATACGCATACATATATACGTTGGTCCTTCGTATATATCGATACATTAATTCATTTTATCATCGCACTGACTTTATGCGACCCGATCTATTATGCACGTATCGAATCTTTTTACATACTCTTTATTTATTTATATCTCTTTTTGTTTCCCCATCTACACGAAACTTCCTGTTTTGTTTGTTTTTTTTTTCTTTTTTTATATAAATACATACACGTAATCCCTCGAATGACGAAGTATTCATCATCTATCTCTTTTATAATCATACGACTTTGATTATAAGATTTAATTTAATCTTGGGCGTTAAGATCAAGCAACATGACGATACGAATGAACGAACGTTACGTGAGAATAATACTATCTCTTTGCGATAACACTTACGTATCCACCGTACACTACCGAATTACATGTATGGGATAAAATAGCACTGATATTCTGTTGACCAACCCACGAACACACCGCCCATGGAGAGGTTCATTGTACTTTCTCTTAAGGATCATTTATTAGCATTATTTAGCATGTACATATTTGCCCTTGAGAATTCCTTTGGTGGTTCATTAAATGGTATAAACCATTGTTATCTGTTACGAACAGGGACAGGTGGTCGGTTCACGAAAGTAAGAAAATTTAACATATTATTTATTAGATAATTAAATATAAACTCATGTTACCATCTTCTTCGATATATTAACGTCATATTTAATATCATACATGCATATGTCAATGATCGAAAAGTATCTGCCGGTGATTGTTAAAAAAAAAGAAAATGTGCAACAATCGTTAGTGCAATGTCCGATACAATAATATAGTAATGAAACGATGTTACTAATGACAATGGGTACGGTTATGGTGAAACGTAAGATCAATAATCATTCGAATTTCAAAGAATTTTATAATCTCCCAATTCGTGAAACAAACACGAAATAGATAGGGTTCGTAGTTCTATTGTCGAACGCGTATTGATTTAAGCGTTCCTTCGTTATTATCTTAACCTTCGGATAGTCAAATTTTATTTCGACATAAACAATCGCGATCTATCACGTACAAGAGAGATATACGTGAAATTATTTATAAACATTACGAATATATCCGTGTATATTACGAGACGAACGATCAGAATGTACACATATTCTCGACCGATAAGGAATCCTTTGATTCTTCGTCCTTGTATTTTGTTTACAATCGTTTCTACTATTCTCTATCCCTACCCATCCTCTTTCTGTTTTTCAATCGTCCTTCCAGCTAGTTCGTCGAGAGATAATCCGTCTTCGAACAGTTCGTCGTTAACACTCGATCTGAAAACTCATCGTGAATGCGGAACATCGATCGTTCTTCGCTTGATCGTACTCTCATATACGTAAGTATCTCTACTCGCGTTAACGTAAAGATAATTAACAAACGTTAGAAAATTTTCAAATGGGATAACTAGAGTCCGTTATCAAAGATATATTTCATCTCTCTTTCTCTGATCTCGAGAGACTCGTAGACGCCTAAACTATACTCTATACATATATATATATATATATATATATATATATATATATAACACATGCATACAGTAGATATCTCCCTTATATACATATGTACATAGATCGCACACGTGTTTATACGTAGAGAACGCCGTTATGAAAATTCATGATAGGAGGAGATAGTACGAAGGAGGATCAAAGCCGTAATAATTTGATCATACAACCACCACCACCATCACCACCACCACCACCACCACCCCGCACACCCACACCCACACCCACCCCACACTCCCGCCTTCCATCTCCCTTACCTGAGAGGCTTTTATCTGAAATGCAAGCACGAACACTATCACCCATAGAGTCACCTTTGGTATGTAAGCTTTGGTTAACGTATATACCTATCTCATATATTTCGCTCCTCGTTCGGCGTTCATTCGTGTGCGCATTCCAAATGCCGAGTCTGAATCGCAAACGATCCAATGATTTCTGTATTACTGGCGCATTGTGCAAATTGGTAATGAACCGAGCTACGCGTCCAGGCTCGTGAATCAATTTGCAAAAGTACCATATATCCTTTCGATCTTCGTACTCGACCGTCCGACCGTCCGATCGACCGACCGACCGACCGACCGACCGACCGACGAGAGCCACCATTGCCGTTCAAATATTGATCTTTCGCACGCGCGTGCCTGGTTGTGGTCGTGTACGAGTGACGTGTGTACTAAAAATAAAAGGAGAAAGAAAGAAAAATAATAATAAGATAAGGGAGAAAGAGAAAGAGAAGGGGGAGAGGGAAAAAAATTTTCAGGAAAGATAAAAGAAGAGGGAGAGCTAAAAAAAAAAAAGAAGGAAGGGGAAAGAGCGTTGTTACGTTCATTCCGGTCACGATAATATCGCCATCGAAGTGCTTACGAACAACCTCGAAGAGAGCTTGCCACGTGCCACTTATATCAAATATCTTATGTTACGTTCGTGCCCATAATACTACAGTACTATGGCGTATATGGTGTAAGTACGTTATCGTCAACGAGTACAATATCAATCGCAGAACACGTTTATTCGTATTAATATTGGACTTACCTGTGTCTATCTTATAAGGAAGAAAAGTTTTATTATTATTTTTTTATAATAACTTGTCATCGGGCCTCTCTCTCTCTCTCTCTCTCTCTCTCTTTCTCGTATTTAAATCGTTTCTCATTGCTATTTAATATATCGATAGATATTTGTTTGACTTAAATAAACTCATATATGTAAATGAGCTCTATATAAATAAAGAGTTCGTGTGTGTGTGTGTGTGTGAGAGAGAGAGAGAGAGAGAGAGAGAGAGAGAGAAATAAAGACGGACTATTTATTTTAGACAGGTTATTACATTTCTGATAATATCACGATTTGAAACCGTTAATCTTTGTAGTATACTTCCGAGCGACGGGAAAATGTGGTTTCATTACAAATAACAGTATAACCTTATTGAACATTGGCAAGTATAAACTGTTCGATGAAAACGTTAATTAAACCGTAGTATTATACGTGTGGTAAATACATGTAAGGGAATTTAATTCTTCATTAATCGTTATATTACCTTGTCACAGTCATAACGAATTCGCTCTATAAAGGATCAAACGATATGAGAGAGAGAAAGAGAAAGAGAGAGAGAGAGAGACGAAAGCTGAACTCATTTTTGAATCACCGATTCTTGATGAGAACCATTTAATGGGAATGTTTCGGCTAAACGTTTAGATTAAACTAACTGTCCTTTGAAAATAGGTTATTAATCGAATCGTTAATATAAGAACATCTTTGATCTAAATATATTCGTGATTTTCTATTTAACAAAAAGAAAGAAAAAAGCAGAAAAGAAAAGAAAAAAAAATCGAATGATTATATATTTGTATGTGAGAACGAGTGTATGTGTGTGTGTATATATATATATATATATATAAATATGCGTATATATGTATGATAGTCAACCATGTATCTTTGTATGTGAGAATCAGAGAGTTATAGTTATCTCCGTTAAAGCTTTCGTAATTTCCGATGGTAAGATGGTGCCGCAGTATTGAATGGTGACATTTTGTGGTAAGGATGGTGGCGAGACGCTAAGAGGATTGTGGGACACCATCAACCTCTGTGAGTAATAACCATACCTTGCCTGTCCTCGAAGCATTGCACATTCGCTACCATAAACGTGGTATTAATCGAGACACTCCATAAACCAGAGGAAGAGGATACGCGTGTCTCAGGAAAATGGCTCGATTGCACATAGAACGAATTTCGTCTCGTTCATCTCTCGTATATGTATACATACATACATACATACATATACGTGTATATATATATATATATATATATATATATATATATATATATATATATATATATACATACATTCTCCTTCCTCTTATCGATAACGCATACCTAAACGTACTTACATAGGAAAATCGTTTAATCGAAAGGCAAATTGAGCTATCACGTCATTACGAATTATATTAATCCTTATTTAAGAAAAATAAAAAAAAAATAAAACTGCGTGATAACAAATTTGTTGTTTCACTTATCGATACAATCAATTGCCATTGTAGGAAATAAATATAAACGAAATATCGTACGCCAATTGCAAAATTCATTTCTTTCATATATTATACGTACCGTAAAGTAATTGTTACTTTAAAATTCCTTCCATTAGCAATTTGTTTTGTTAAAGGAAATAACGATCGAGTTCGTACATACGTACGCAGGATATTTGTTTTTTTTTATTCTTTTCATTTTTTTTTTCCTTATTTCAATGGTAACAGAGTACACAATCGTAATCTTAAATCTTCGATAAATCTGCGCTAAATCTCTTATTCTCTAACGCATTTTCGATATAACATTAGACGAACGTTGGATGAAAAGAGAAAGAAGGAAAGAAAAAAGAAAAGAGAGAGAGAAAGAGAGAGAACAAAAAACAAAAAAAAAAGAAGGAGTGTGCAGTGGTGAAGAATAAAAAGAGATAGATATACCTGGCTAACAAGAGCTTTCACGTGTAACAGAACTGCCTCGAAGTAACGCCCTGTTGAGAAAGCTAGGAAGATTTCGAAAAGATATATATATATATATATATATATATATATACATACATACATACATATATATATATATATATTTGTGTGTGCTTATACGCCTGTATAAAAAGCATGGGGATACGAGACCGAACGGACACTTAAGTGCTTCTCTTCTATTCTATCTTTCTCTCTCTCTCTCTCTATATATATATATATATACATATATATATATATATATATATATATATATATATGTATATATATATATGTATATATATATATATATACAGAGAGAGAGAGAGAGAGAGAGAAACACACACACACACACACATACACACATTTTTCCTGCTTCATGATACGTGCGCGCATTCTCGTATATACAAAAGGATTTTCAACAGTGATTCTCAGTTTTGTTGTAAAAAAAGAATTCGTGTATATATACATGTGTGTGTGTGTGGGTGTGTGTGTGGGTTACGTTAGATTCACGTAACTTTGTCACGAATTGAATTTCCCTATCGGAATATACCAAAAAACGAGATATCGCAAAATCGAAAAAACGAATAGCTTATACGATGGTGTGCGCTTGAACCGGATGGAGAGCGCGCGCGCACGACATGGAAATCTATTGATACGGGAGAAAATTGCGGTCCATACGATAAGCAAAAGGGATCCAGGGGGTAAGGGGAAGGTGTAGGAGGGTACGGAAGCGGAAATCTGTTTCCGATATATGCAAGACCGATATTAAAATGCAATTTCGTTCGACGATTAACTTTTTCTTTCCTTTCTCTTTCCCTTTCTCTTTTATGCTGCATATATGTATTTACGCGTAAACACACACGCAAACACACACGCACACGCATGTGTACACGCAAGCACATACATACGTACATACAGAAACATACAGACACACACAGATAGAATTTTCTTCGAACTCTTAGTAAAAGCAACTTCGATCGACGGGTAGTCCTTATAGAAAAGCTTTCGTTTTATTCGACACATCTTTCCGGGCTCGAATATAGTATATAAAGATATATATATACCTTAACTTTTCTATTTATGTATATAGATCATGATTAAAAAAAAAAAATATATATATATATATATATATATATATATATATATATATATATATATAATACATACCATCGATATATCGTTACACGAATGTATTTCTTTTTAAAGAAATAGAGAGAAAGAGGGAGAGAGAGAGAGAGAGAGAGAGAGAGAGCTTTTCACGTTTATCGATCCGCTATAACACTTTACAGTAAAATAAATTTTCAAATGAATCCATTGGATTTGAATATTTCGTCATAAGTATTTTTCCATTCATAGCCATTCTAAGTGACCACGGATATACGTATTAAAAGTAAATGCTTTTAACATAGCTTAACAACGTTCCTCGCAACCTTTTTAGAAGTTTTCTATAAAGCTCCTCTACCTGG
>OU427010.1:1831768-1846768 GCA_911387935.1 Dolichovespula saxonica
GTTAATGTCCTGTAAAAATTCGATGGACACTTTCATGGTTTCGGAATGAAGAGTAAAATTTTTAACAATAATAAAAGGAAAATTGAGGGGAAAGAGAAAGGAAATTAAAAAATTCGGCTCTATTTGAAACTGTTCCAACGTTCGCTTGGGATACCCACGAGGGGGTAACATCTGCGGAATTACATTATGCGTTTTTTTTCTTTTGTCTTTCTTTTTTCTTTTTTTTTTTTTTTCCTATGAAAGAACGCCCTGAAACGTTTTAGTGTCCAGTTCGTTTTCGAACTTTCTCGACCCTTTCTCTTTTGTCTATCTCTCATTATTTAATCTTTTATCGTTTCGATATTCTATCTCTGAAAGTTACATTCTTTTTAATTTAAAACAACATTAAGAGTGTCACAATCGTAGATACATTGCACGGTATGTGACTTTTGTTCGATTATAAACGAATTGGCCGTATTCATTCACAAATTTCTTGAAATTTCTTTCAAAATTATTTTGACTCGTTCGTTCGCCGACCATACTCAATTTTTGTTATTGTCATTGCCGATTTCTATGATTGACGTTTACAAAGTGTTCTTCATCGTTGCGAAGAGAAGACAAATTATTGATCGTTGATTAAATCGTAGGATTTATCGATAATTCAATTATATCCCCAAGGTGATTAACGTATACGAAATAATTCGAAACCGTCTACGTTAATACTGTTTTATCTGATCGATCGTTTCGATCTTTTCTTATGGTACTTCCGGTTTCTCTTCAATTTGCAAATATATTAAATTTTATGAGAAGCCCCGTTAGATCGTCGAAATATGATTGATAATCGATTGGAACGATTTGATTAATCTAATTATGAAACAACGATGACAGTTTTGAAAATGTTTAACAATAGAAATTCTGTCGCTCTAATTGTAAGTCGCGTTGGAAATTCCCCAAATTCCTCTGTTAAAGTGCTGGAGAGACAAGTGTGAACCTTAGAGTGGTATGCAGCACAACAATAAGCAGATTTCAAGTGTATGAAACTTCCTGCATTTCTAGTGACCGAACACCGAATGTTTTATATACGTGTCGTACTACGAAATGTTCTACAGTTGGAATGTTGAAGTACGTGCTGATCTAACAAGGTTGGTTTGATGGGTTTGCGAGAAGGGTGAGGGAGCGCGGGATGGAGGGGGGGGTCGAATTGTAAAAGTAAATAACTCCGTAAAATTTCTAAGAAAGAAAACGTTGATCTAAAATAATCAAAAAAACCAATTTTCTTTTCAACCTTTCCCTATTTATAAGTATAAATTTCTATTCGTTTGATCGGGATTTTTATTAATTAATGATAAACGTTTCGTAAAATAAATGATCAATATCATCTATATGAAGTATTATAAGTATTATATGAAGTAATTAATTGTTAGTTTTATGTTAGGTTTGCGTAATATATATTGCACATTGATATTTTATTTGAAATGCTAACTAATTATTATACTGGTCGTTTTATTTCAATCCGAACATTTAAAAATGTTTCCTTCGTATCGATTTATTCTATAAAAATATGCTATAAAAAAAGAATTTTATGTCATTTATATAATAATAATAATATATAGCATAAATAAAATAATATATATATTTACATGAGAAAAATATATTACACTATAAATAACAATATATTGTACAGCTGCTGTAAATAAAAGAAGTTATTCAAAGTGATATAAAGTTGAATGAAAGACATAAAATCGGGTAAAGTTTTCCTCGGAAAACTCTCGCGAGAAAGAATACTCTCGACGCATGGATTTTACGTAATCGTATAATGCATATATAATATAAAAAGGATGTTACAGTATAACGGATGGAAATTGTTTGTAAATTCGGTGACAGCGGTTATTTAATTATTTAACCGAGAAAATTATTATATGAGATTTGTTTAATGTCCTCAATAAGATTCGAATGTTCCTGAGGAAGATCTTTCTTTTTTATATCTTAAGAAATTTTTGTTCATGAAAATCGAAATCTCGTATGAAAAACAGAAATCATTCTTTTTTTTTATAAAAATATATATTTATACAAAAACTCTATGCATGTAGTAATTCAAAATTGAATTTTTATATTTATATTTTATTACGACACAAGCATAGATAATTTGATTTAAAGGAAATAATAAGTGAGTATTAAATAATATTAAATTTGGCTTTCAGAATGAAAGTAGATTATATTAAAACGTACTGTATAATAGAATTTTCAATCTTCTACAAGAATTTCGGAAGTTCGATTATGAAGTTATTTTATTACTAGGAATAATTTTTAATAAGCGATTAAAATTAAATATTATTTTATTCGATTAAATATCAAAAACCACGAAGAGTATGTACGACTCTATTTAAATTTGGTTAGCATGACAAAATTTTGTTAACAGTTTATAACACTATGTTTCAAGTCCTAGAAATATAACTTTTCATTTTTGAACGAAAATTATAACACTAAGCGTCTTGCCTGGTTTAATCTACTTAAGAAATAATTACACAGTGAGATAGAAAATATGCTACTTAACTACTTATTCCTATATTTAAACACATTTCAAAATATTCATTTTAACACACGTATACTATGGTATTAATATATATATATATATATTCTATAAGATACCTATTTAACATCAAACCTGATCTAATTTTATCTATTTTGCTCAAACCTTATCTAATATTTATATGATGTTAATACTTTCATGTATGTATACTAATATACGTATTAATGTGTATACTATTATATATAATGTATATATATATAAACTATTAATAGTATACCGATAAACTAACATTTTATTTATAATACTTGTTTAAGTATATTATTATACTTATTATATATACTTAAAATAGATTCTCTATTATATCACATATAATATCATATACTCTATATAGTATTATCTATAATATAATGATATATATTACAATTTAATGTATTGTAATTTATCTAAAGGATCTTATAAAAATTTTATCTAATCTTTAATAAAATTTTCAATAGGAAGTAACTTTTTGGTAGTCAATATAAAAAAAAAAAGAAAAAGAAGAAAGAGAACAACTATTATCATTATTTCTCTGTTACGATAAAATATCGTAAAATTTTTAATGAAGAAATTAACAAAATAAACTTACTTAAGTCTTTGTAAATCCTCGAAGAACCCACCTCAGTTCTAAACTGATGCGGGATGATTCACTGACTCTAAGGCCGCCCTGCATGCGACCATAATTCATTTCTTAAAACCTATTATCTAAAATAAAATGAAATTATCCAACAAGAACTATCATAAATTTTCCAAAACACATTCCCTTAAATCATCTCTAATGGGAATAAACTATGAAGCACCATTTTGAAATTAATTTATATTAAATTATATTATGATCAATAAGATATGTGTGTGTGTGTGTTTGTTTATAAAGACATCGTTTAAAATGCATCGATATTGATTTAATTTACTAAATTGAAACTTTTCAATCACGTTTAATAATTATATTATATAATATTGTTGTTAGATAAACGATGAAATACTATGGGTTATCAATATTCTATATTTTATAATTATCGCCGTTAATTACTGAATTATTTCGTGTATCAATATGAATATTTATGTAATATATAATAAAAGTATTCTTACGAAGGATCGATAATTAATTAATCGCTATCATATCTAATAAAATAATTTACAATTCTATGTATGGCCAATATAATGCATCTCTAATGCATCTTTCGAAATGCACTGCTCGGCTATTTTTGCGATTCAACAATAATGAATAAGAGATTTGCATAATAAAAGAATAACAACAAAAATCCAACTGAAAGTACACAAATTTTGATTATCATACACTATTGTACACGATATTTAAATTTGTGAAATTTTTATACCGAAATGGTTTTTATTTTGAGAGCGATCGATTAATTCATTTGAAATAAAATAAATGAAAAAGAAACGATCTTCATGTTCAATAAAAGTTTTCCGTAAATTTTTCATAAAAAGCTTTCATCCATTTCCTTTTCTCGTTCATTTTTAACTTTTTAATGCTTGCAGTAAAATTATCATCGCTTTGAAAGTAATCAGGCAACTTTTTTTTTTTTTAATAACAAATATCTTCGCGCTCCATAAAAATTTTTTAGAAAATTTTCAATAGAGAATAAACTGTTAGTTTATTTTATTCATTTTTAACTTTTTAATTTAAACGCGCACCTATTCGTCTATATTTTCTTATTCCAGCGTACTTTTCACCCTCTCTCTCTCTCTCTCTCTCTCTCTCTCTCTCTTTCTCTCTCTTTATCTTTATTTTCTCCAACCAATTGTAAAGATTTTTGGAAAAGAATCTGGTGAGTAACACGCCCACCACTCAGCGGCTTTTACGATACACGTTCAATTTATCTTTACGGTAAAAGAGAATTTATTTTGGATTAGTTCGTTGAGCCAAATCGTACGAAAAACTTTTTTTATTTTTTCTTATCAAAATACATACCCTCCTCCCTCTCTCTCTCTCTCTCTCTCTCTCTCATGCTCTCTTCAAAAGTATAAAAATTAGTATAATCATATTCCAGCAGATTAATTGATCAATCGTCACAAATTCATTGTAAACATTGTATAATATCTTAAAGAGACAATACTAATAAAACCATTCTGTATATATATATATATATATATATATATATATATATATATATATATATTGCTAAACGTAGTTATGCAACAATAGAGTCCTTTGTCGTTCCCTCTCTTTCAATCAAACAAAGGTTTATTGAGAACAATAAACTTTAAAGAGAGGAGAGGACTTTCCTCTCTCGAAATGCTTATCCATGATCCTCATTGAATGTGATCCACCATTAAAGAACATAAAATCTTGAACGAGAATAAACAGCAATAGGGTCTTTTGAAGAAACGAATTCTTATTGTTGATCACTTAACCATCCCTAAGGAAAACGAGAATGGGAATGATGAGAAAAGGAAAGTCGTGAATATAAATGGAACGTTAGACCGTTTTTTGAAGTATTCGAGTCTTTTCATAGAATATCCTTCGTAACAGAAGACAAACTTATACTCGAGGTGATTCAAAAGTTCTTAGAGGGGTTAATTTTTTCTTTTCTTTTTTTTTTTTTTCATGAATCAAATTACTCTTTAGAAATCCAACGACCATTCGGTATAATCCTTTGCTTTCCGATCTTAAAAAAGGAAACAAGATTAATCTACGAGCGCGAAAAGTCACATCGAAAGACTTAATTGATCGATCATGATCTTTCCAACGAACTTTCGTGCTCGCTATTTTATCATTTAATTATTTCCACGTATCTTGCTTCTCTTTCATTCTTTTTTATTTCTTTTTTTTCTCTGTTTTTTTTTTTTTTTTTTGAATCGGATCTAAAAGTACGAGAAAGAATATGGGAATATTATTCTCGACTTCAGAACGAACAGCAAATATTTCCTTCTAATCAATTCTCGATAACCATTTCGTACCATTCTTCGTATGGATTCACCTGAATCATCGTGTCCTTGAAACTGAATGAAGAAAAAAGAAAAGAAAAAAAAAGAAGAAGAAGAAGAAGAAGAGGAAGAAAGGAAAAAAAGAAAAGGAAAAGAAAGTGGCTCGTACTCGCTTACGTTCGTATGTTCCATCGTAACTAAACCAAATCGTCGAACTAATTTAACTGTCGAATTTTATAACGAGTCACTTCTCCTACCTAGTCTAGGCCAGCCATCATCGCGTTTCACTACTATTCCCGGCTTTTTCCCGGCATAACTCGCGGCAGGGCAAACGAAACAGTAAGTTCTACTTCGCTTCCAATGTAAATGTTTAAGCACTGTCTTGTTTGCTTTAACTATTATCGCGATATTCCCACATCCCATGACCGTCGTCGTTCTCGTAGTCGTAGTCGTCCTCGTCGTCCTCAGTACTCGGAGTCAGACATGCGTCACAAGTACTTTTACTACGAGTTCGGAAAAGCTGTTCATAAATATTCGTCATCCCCTTTTCTCTTACCCTCTATCCCCATCTACCTTCTACCTTCTATCCGACAACCCTACCTACCGAAACTCCTTTTTCCCTAACCCGTCAGATTTCTCCACTTCTCTTTGTCTTTCGACGCTCGAGGAAAGATCGCTTCGCGTTGCGCTTTAATTTCGTATATATATATATATATTTGAAGGAGTTTTAAAATAAACGTGAAGCTACGAATATCATAAAAAATGAAATATTATATATGAATATATATACACATTTTTTTCGTATACTTCCTTTTATGTTCATTTCAAATATACTTATGTTATATAGGTATATATATATATATATATATATATATATATATATATATATATATATATAGATATAGATATAGATATAACATAGTCATTGTGTATGTGTGTGTGTATGTGTGTGTATGTATATATATAAAATAGTTATTGCGTTTTGAAAATTTTTTATCGATTTAGATGAAACCGAGACCGTGGTTGCCTATAGATTTCATACCTGGGGTTTTAAATATAACTAAATCAAATGTACATTATAATTTTATGTTCGATTTGTTGTAAAAAAAAAAAAAAACAGATGAAATCTTCAGTTCACTACTTAAATCTGAAAAAAAAAAACATATATATGCCTATGTAACATAAATATATTTGAAATGAACATAAAGGAAAGAATGCAAAAAATATATCCACCTATACATAAATGTTATTAGAACATATTTACGCAAACATAATAATTATCAGTGTTCATCGAAATAATAAATATATTCGATAAATACAATGAATATATTTCAAAGGTACAAATAATATACGAAAACGAAATCTAAGAAGTAGAAAAAAGGAAAAGAAAAAAGAATCGTCATCCATCCTTCGTGTTTTATTTGACTCATAAATTTAATGTTTCGAATGACGTCGACAATCTCTATGGCAGAAGTTCGATGGAGACTATTTGGATAATATACACGAAGAGTAATTTCCTTGGTTGGAATTGGTTATAACAAGGTTCACGCTCGGGGAAAGTTTCACGATTGGGATAGAAAGTGAAAAAGTATGGGACATTGCGTACATCGCTGCGATCGTCGACCAGTCGTGCGGATAATGTCGCACGATGCTCCACCGTAATATACAATCTCGTTCTAAAATACCATTCTTGACATTCGATAAAATATCGCATTGATCTCCGTTTTCGTTTCTTCATACTATCCTCTCTTTCTTCTCCTTCGTCTATCCTACGAACGACGCTTCAGTTTCTTTCTCTTTTTCTTTAAACTTCACACCCCCACCCTCTCTTGCAGCACCCTTTCTTTTTCCTACCATTCGACTATTGATTGTAAAGATAATTTAACAAAGATTTGTTCTTTGTCGTTCGTTACGGACATTGTATGGATTTTACGCGTAAAATTAATTTTGCTTTGATTTTAAATAACAACAAATGATATAGTAAAAATTGTGCTATGATAATATAGATATGTTATAATACAATAATATAAATATATGCTATATATATATGTACTAATATTATTATACATAGTGTATAAATTTGTATTTTTAAAGTAAATTAATTATTATTATTATTTTCTTTTGATTTTTATCTTCTTTTAATTTGAAAGTATTTAATACAGATACCTTCATATAAATACACAACAATTATATAACAAATTTATTAACGTATATATTTATAGAAGACCACTCGACTCCTTATAAGAAAATAAAAAAAAAAATAAAAAAAGAAAAAGAACCTATATTTAAGAAGTAAACGGAAAGCGCGTCAACGAGAAAAAGACAAATAAATGCGGGATATTAGTCAAAATATTCCTTTTTTTTTTTTATTTATCTCGGGTCTCGTCGCAACTTAATGAATTGAAATGAGAAAGAAACTTAAATAAATTTTGCATCTTCCATAGAGCTTAAAAGCGATAACAGTGTAAGAATTATAAAGAAAAATGAGAGAGGAAAGAAAAAGAGAGAAAGATAGAGAGAGAGAGAGAGGAAGAGAGAGGGAGAGAGAAGACTTTGGATAGTATAGTACTCTCTTTTATAACCCGCCGCTAGATATAAATTTATTATTACTCGCATAAAGCGTGTATTTAGCATGAGTTTTACGAGCATTTGGCAAACTTATATATTTTCTTCTTATAGATACATATATATTATATATATACAATCGCAAGCCGACAATCAAGTACCAACAGGTTTTTAAAAGCTTGAACGTTAAAGATATTAGAGATAATATATATATATATATATATATATATATATATATATATATATATATATATATATATCACTTTATCGATGAAAAACTTTTCTATGGATATCGTAAAGACGCATTAATAGTTGCATTACCCCTAATAAATTATAAACGTATTCTTTTTATCCTTATTGACGATGATATATATATATTTTTTTTTTCCATGGTGATGAACATCGACCAGAAAGAAAATTGTGAATTTCTCAATGGTTACAGACTGCATGTCGGGGTAACTTGTTGAACTAGATGAGTGTCTCTAACGACGAATGAAACTCAAGCTTGCCACTTGAGAACTTAAATAATGCTTTAGCAACGAGTTACATTGTTGAAAATATACAGGCGAAACGATGTGCAAGTACGTGAGTATGTACTTACGTGCTTTTTTACTTTTTCTTTTTTTTTATTCAAAAAAAAAGTATTTTACGGGGATAAGAGAGCGAGAGAGAGAGAGGGAGAAAGGGATGAGATTTAAAAAAAAAAGAAAAAAAAACAGAAAAAAGGAAGTTTAATTAATTCGCACACGTTACGTTTTCTTAATGACGACGGGAGTAACGAATGAGATGTTTTCTTTCTTTTTGTTTTCCATCTGTCTATTCGTCGAAAAATCTGATTTTATCTTTATTATACTCTTTCTTTATTCTTTCCTTTATTTTCTTTTTTTTTGTATACGCGTCACACGGTTGTCAATATCAAGGATAATATAATATTTATTACGTTTATCGATGGATAATTAATTTGAGAAAAGACAAGAATATGTTTATTCGTTTATACGTCGCAAATTTGAAGCCATCGTGATGAGAGTGTCAATTCGCTATCCTTTTTAATTAACAAGCTAATCGTCAAATCATACGTAATTCAATTAGATCGAAGATGAACCTGATGATTGCCATTGGACGATAAGATTAACGAATCTGTTTGGTTTTCTCTCTCTGTTTTCTTTTTCTTTTTTTTTATCTTTTTTTATTATTCTTTTCCCGTATCGTCGTCAAGTAACGAACATAAATTTTTTGTATCTCGAAATTTGCTCGATTTCGTTGAATATTGACGGTTCACTTTTTTTTTCCTACACGTATTGTATGAAAGCTAAATATTTAATGGTTACGATAAAACGTGTGTCGATTTTTCCAAAAGTGCTTTGAAAATCTCTCTCTCTCTCTTTCTCTCTCTCTCTCTCTCTCTCTCTCTCCCTCGATAAATTCCAAGATCCATTCCTTGAAGTTATCTAGCAAAGGGAAAAAAAAAGATCGACAGATAAATAGATAAATAGGAAGGGAGAGAGAGATAGTTGCCCATAAAATTTCGCATGAAACGTATTTCGTTTACCACGGAACGTCGTTCGCAAACTTAATACACCGTAGGAATCGTTTCTCTGTTGATAAAATTCATTTCTCTACGTTTCCATTTCCGTTTCGATCGGTCAACGTTTTCCCACTTGCTAAACTTTGCTTACGATCCCGGGAAGGACATTGTAGGCGGTAAGAAGAGATCGGAGTACGTTGAGGAAACACGAAAAAGTAGTGCATTAGAAAAGGGAGGGAAAGGAAACGGAAGAACGGTATCAGAAGGATGGTAAACACATCGAGTGGTCTATCCCTGTTTGCTAAGGCATCTTATAAAATATACACCCTGGGAATGGTTCAATTTCCTCAAGGATCGGATGATCTCGGAAAATACGAGAGCTCTCTCTCTCTCACTCTCTCACTCTCTCTATCTATACATCTATCGATCTTTCTCACTCACTCTCTCTCTCTCTCTCTCTCTCTCTCTCTCTCTCTCTCTCTCTCTCTCTCTCTCTCTCTCTATCTCTCTATCTATCTTTCTCTCTCTCTCTCTCTCTTTGAGTTATACGAAACGGTATGCGGGTCAGCATAAAACGACTCATGCTAGGCTGACCAACATTTTCTTCATCTACTTCCTCATATTCTACTTCTATACGCCTGCTATGTATCTTTGTGTGTGATGTGTGTGTGCGTGTGTGTGTGTATGTGTGTGTTCGTGCGTGTCCCTTTTTCTCCCTTTCTCATGCGAATCTAACCGTTTTCATATCTCCTTTTAAAACCAAATGCTTTTCTTACAATACAAACTACGACAATCCTCGAATATAAATTTCGCAGACATTTGAAATATGACAACGCAGTTTAGAAACAATATATATATATATATATATATATATATATATATATATACATATATATATATATATATATATATATATATATATATATATATATAATAATTTGAAAGACGTGGAACGATACAAAATAGGTATAAAATGTCTATGACGCTCGAATTAACAAAAGTAATTTAATTTTGACATATTTTAACAGATCTTTTTATATCATGAAATAATTAATTTCAAGTGTAATAATTTAAATGGAAATATTGTAGAAACGATAAAAAGTTTTTCTCTAAAATCTACTAATGAGTCTCATTTATATATATATATATATATATATATATATATAGTTATAAAGTAAATATTCTACGTACCATGAATTCGTGTTATACGGGACACATAGGTTCTCTAAAATATTCATATCGTCGAATTTCCCTTGCAAGTTTGTTTTCACATATATGTCTCTCTGTACTATCAAAGACAAAATAGTTATTTAAAGTCGCCAACTTAGATAGGACAACGTATATACCGTATTGTTACAAGTGTCATTTTTATTTTTTTTTTGTTTCATCCTATTATATAAAAAGACAAATTACAATTTTTGTGTTCTATTACACGAACTTAATGAATTTTGAACGATCGATATTTCGAACGGGTCAATCGATTCGTATGTGTCGGTTTATTGTATTTTCTCAGTCAATAATAATAATGATGATGATGATGATGATGATGATGATGATCATAATTATGATAATAATAGAAATAGATCATATTAATATAATAAATGATAATAACACAAATAATTTATATACATACATACATATATATATATATATCGATAATGATAATAATAAAATAATAATAGTGATCAAATTAATATAATAATGAAAAAGATGATAATATGTGAGATAGGTAGATTGTGGTGTAATATCAGATAAAATAGAACATGTGAATAATATCGAGACAATGAATATTAAAATAATAGATAATATTGTGATCGTTGAACGATTTCGTATACATATATATATATATATATATATATATATATATATATATTATATAAATATATAAATACATTTATATATATATATATATATTATATAAATATATAAATACATTTATATATATATATATATATATATATATATATATATATATATATATATATATATTCAACCTACTGCAATACCATCAGATAAAAACTACAATGGAACATTTTAATCGGTCTTTCTAGAAGAAGACGAAGACGAAGACGAAGAGGAAGACGTAGATGAAGAAGAAGAAGAAGAACAAGAAGAAATAGATGAGAAAAGGTCGATGCCGTTGGCGGTTTAAGAGAAGAAGCACGCAGACATAACGTCCGTTACAATGAGATAGCGTGACTTAGTGAACACGTGGCTAAGCTATAGAGTAGACGTATGTATATGAAAATGTATATACATTGTACATGCATACATAAGTATATGAGTTCGTACATGAAGAACATTTATGCAAATTCCACAACATACGATTCACACGTCTATATACACATCTATAATATCATATGTACATTACATATATGTATGTTTGTGTTTATATATATACTATACATACATATATATATATATATATGTATGTATGTATGTATATATGTATGTACTACGTATACCATTTTCCAGGAATCAAGCTTCTTCGTTGCAAACAATTCTCCCTATCCCCTCGCCGTTAACTCGTCCCACTGGCTTTTCCATTCACGTCCCCATGATCGTCCAGCTGCACCAGAGAAGATTACAAATATTTGTTGCATTATGACACCTATAAATTTCGAAAATCAATAACGTCGCCGAAACGTTCGCCGTAGTCGCGGTTCACCACGCCTATTGTCCATTCCGCACGCTTCTGTTCACCCTCGGACACCGATATACGGCTACGTACCTATATCCGCAATATATATACCGGGTGTACTACTATGGAACTCATTTAAAATCATACTCTTTGTGGATTTTATGATCTATGAAAAACGTTGAATAATCTAATCGTTCACGGTATCGTACACGTCGTATATATTTATACGTATGTACGTACATGCATACATATCTATTCCTATTGGTTTTATACAAATGTACGTTCGTGTTTTACATATATATATATATATATATATATATATATATATATATATATATATATATATATTTTATGATATCTCAATAATTAATTCCTTTCAGAGTATTATTTCAATGCTGAATAGTAATGCTCGAATAAATAATAATAACTTTGTTGTAACTGGATACTAAAGAAAAGAGGAAAATGGTAAAAAATATTATTTACACGAACGATATGTTCAAATACATATATATATATATATATATACGTATATTATTGCGTTCGCAAGTATGTTTATCTTTTCATATGTTTTTATATCTCAACGATGAATAATCTCTTTCAAATATTATTTCGATTTTTCTACGTTCCGTGTTTGTATAAAAATAATAATAACAACAATAATAATATAACATCAGTAAGATGTACAATAGAAAATCTTTATTTACCAGACTGTTATACTTAACGATGATTATAATTTTTC
Organism: Dolichovespula saxonica; assembly: GCA_911387935.1. Taxonomy (NCBI): domain Eukaryota; kingdom Metazoa; phylum Arthropoda; class Insecta; order Hymenoptera; family Vespidae; genus Dolichovespula; species Dolichovespula saxonica. The sequence goes on from OU427010.1 coordinate 1,844,673, forward strand.
TTTTCCTTACTCTTTTTCTCCTTTTTTCTTGTTTCTTTAGGGCACAAATATCGCACGTTAAACTTTTCAAATCATAGGGCAAAACGTCTACGTAGATACGACGTAGTATACATGAAATATACCGGAGTGTGGTTTACACGCATGCACATGGGTATACACGCGTCATGTACATAGGCACGTACATGGAACTCGCGTGAAGTACCATAAACCAGGCTGGTTCCACCTGTGTGATCCGTGTGACATATACACCGAGTGATACAAGCACGAATACGATTGTTCTGTTCGCGCAACACGAGAGACATAAAGTCGCTAGACAAACTGACGAATCTCATCAAGTCAACGTTCTGATAGAAATTCCATTTCTTATGGTTATCGATTTACACGTCCCCAGCATTTTCCTTTGAAACATATTTGTTATCAGTTGTTTCAAAAACACATTTGCGAATAACAGTAAGAAACAATAATTACACGTAACAGAGTTCGCGTCTATGATCACAAAAATCGTAAGTAAATATTAATTTATTAGCAATTTATGTTGATTATGATTCGTACAACAACGTAAATATGTATATCTTACGTAACGAAAGAAAAAGCTCATTCCTTCAACGCGTCAATTCGACGGAATTCAGATTTAACAGTTGACATTATTTTTCAACGATTTTACGTTTATTACAATTCATGCGATTCAATGAACTAATATTATTAGGAAAATAATATATAATTTACGACCATCGATATGACGGATTTCGATGACTCAACATTGATATAAACATAATCGACGTTTGTAAAATCAGTGTAGAAAAAAAGAAGAATGTTCGCAAAATTGCAATGTATTTATTACTACTACTTAATGCGATCGAAAATATGAAGGACATAAAATTGATGTACTATGAAAAAAAAAAAAATATATATATATATATATATATATATATATATATATATATATATATATATATATATATATATTAAACATCGATCTCCATTTTTGAAGCATTACTTGTCATTTTCAAAATTACATGGGTAAACTGTGTCATGGTTATATATAGATACATCCCCTACATACTCGATATCACTTTAAAGAGGAACAACTTCTTCATCGAAATGGGAACAAACCCTCTTCTCGATCTTTAAGAGGTTGCCATCATATCCTATACTTATATATATATATATAAGTATATATATATATATATATATATATATATATATATATATATATATATGTATATATATACTAATAAAAATTCATGTATCGATGTGTTATCATTACCCGTTTCTTTACCTATCCAATATTATCTAACAATAAATTATTGAAGAATTATTGTATCCTTGCTCACTAAGCAATTATATTCTTACATTCTGATCCCTTCTCTCTCTCACACATACACACACACACTCTTTGTCTCCCTCGCGTAAATGAGCTCACGTAAGTAATATTTATGAAAATTGAACGTTGTATTATACTTTCGGATAAAATTCTCGTTAAAGCTTTTCAAGTAATCCAACGTTCTTATATACAATGCTGTCAAGCACAGTAATTGCTTATTTTCAATAGACAGAACCTCGTATTGACAGAAACGACGTTATAGTATTTTTCCTAGGAAATGTGAATTGCTTTCGCTTAACGCGAACAATCGATAAAAAGAAAGAAAGAAAAAAATAAAAACGAAAATAGAAACAATAACAAAGAAAATAAATCGGACGACTCTTTTTTCCTTTCTCTCTCTCTCTCTCTCTCTCTCTCTCTCTCTCTTTCAATCTATCTCTATCTCTATCTATCTATCTCACACATACTCTTTCTTACCCTTATTCGTCATTAATGATCATTAATAATTAATAAAACATTATTTGGATTAACCACGTTTATTCGTTCGATATATAATAATACAAACAATATCCTCAGAAAATATATTATACCTAGTGAATAATATTCATGTTTGTTTGTTTGCTTTTTCTTTCCTTTCCCTCTCTCTCTCTCTCTCTGTCTCTCCCTCCCTCCCACCCTCCCACCCCCCTCTGTCTCTCTATCTCTCCTTTTTTCATCTCTCCCTTTCTCTTTTTCCTTTTCATTCCGTTCGAACGAACATCGAACAGGAAAA
>OU427010.1:1849268-1874268 GCA_911387935.1 Dolichovespula saxonica
CGTTCGTCGTTTCACTATGGTTCTACGTAAGGATGAATGAAAGATAAAGACAGACAGACTGAGACAGAGACAGAGACAGAGAGAGAGAGAGTGAAAGAGAGAGAGAGAGAGAAAATAGATATATAAAGATAGAAAAAGAGTGCAGGTAGAACGCGGTGCTTCGCGATAGCAGTACACTACTACGGCTTGGTAATTCCAGAATACCGTCAGAGCCTTCAACAATGGCACAGTAATGCGGACGTCAGCCGTCAACTACTTGATTGCGTATTGTTGTTTGCATTGTACGGGACAGACCTGGCCTCGCATACAATCACCCACTTTCATAGAACATCCGCGCTCGCGCGTACAACGAAACAGAGATCATCTACTCTTCTCTCCTCTCCTCTCGTATATCCTCTTCTCTCCTCTCTCGTCTCCTCTCTCGTCTCCTCGACCAACCCCTACCATCATCCTCGTCTCCAACCACCTACCCCGCCAGCGACCCACCCACCCCCTCCCCTCCCTCTCCGGCGTACTCGGCCCGCAACCACCGCCGTGGCAAACTCCATCCGCGCTCTCGCGGCTCTGTAGCTTTTCCGTTTTGCTCTCTCACCCCTAACCCCTTCTCAAAACCCTCTCAACTCTACTCCACACCCTCCCCTTCCCACCTTCCCTACACACGCATACACACTCTCTCTCTCTCTCTATCTCTTTCTATCACCCCTTAACCTTTCCCCCACTCACCTCATTCCGTCCTTTTCTCCCATAGCGCTCGTCGCTGACACACCGTGGCCATGTTACAATGACCTCCTCCCCTCTACACCCATCCCTCTAAGTTGAGATAAGTCGATGTTACAAGCTCCACGTAATGGTAACATTCTTTATGGTGTTATTCCTCTTCTACATTAATTTGCAATATTTTCACTACGTCTTTTCTTATCGTTCGGTTTCTCTCCTCTCTGTCTATCTATCTCTCTCTCTCTCTCTCTCTCTCTCTCTCTCTCTCTCTCTCTCTCTCGTTCGCTTTCCTCGGTTATTTCTTTTACACAGTACGTGCGAACAATTTTAATTTTACAGTCGTTCGCATTGAAACTCTCATCTCTCTCTTCCTTCTCGCCTTTTTCCTCCTCTACTTCTTCTTCTTCTTCTTCTTCTTTCATTTGTAACATCGTTTGTCTTTCTTTTTTTTTTGTCTCTTTGTTTTTTTTATTTCCCGTAATCAAGTTTAGAAATGAAAGGGACATTAATGAAAATAGGAAATAACATTATTTTCCAATTGGATCCGTTAGAGATTAAAAAAAAGGAAGAAAACAGAAGCAAAGAAAAATACAATAAAAGAAACAAAAGATAATGAAACGAGGAATAATGAAGGATTTATCGTCGTTTTGCTCGATCATTCGTAATACGTTCGACAATATTCGGTATCTCGCGGAAATGGAATAAATTTTCATATGAATATTCCTCTATTTCGAAATAAATGACGAAATATTCTTTAGAAACAATAACGGTTGGTATGCATTGTTGAACGAAGGGTGAAACACGGCGGGAGTATGCGATCGGGCGTTGGCGGAGCGAGAAAAGGTTGTACAGAGGAGGTAGAGGAGGAGGCGGAGAGGGGTTGCGAGGGGGGAGCGATAATAGTGCATGCTCGAATTGGAAATTGCATTCAATTAAACATCCTTTTATTTGAGATGGAAAATTGCTGTCCCACGAGAAGGTGATTGTCATTTGACAAAAATTTACCAAGCCCATTAGCAACACAAAATAATAAAAAAAAAAAAAAAAAAACAAAAAAATATTAAAAACAACGGAGTGTACGATCTCTTGTTTTCGAAAATATAAACGGGACTAAATTGGATGCATCATTGCGTGCACATATTACAGACAGATACACGTACTTGTAGATAGTATGTTAGATATACTACTGGTTAAACGTATACGAGTCGCCTAAATTGTATCTACAATTTTTTTACTTACTGCTGGATACAAAAGTGATATATTTTACATATAGTAAATTATGTATGTATAAAGCTATAAAGTGTATAAATATGTAATAAGCCGTAACACGTATACACGGACGAATAGTGTTTAAAATTATATTTAATTTTATGTACGCGTTACGAACAGACGTTTTATAATATCTATTACGGTTCTGAGATGAATAATTCTTTTTTTTTTGTTTCTAATTCATTCAACTTTCCTATTATAATTCAATAATAAGTAAGTAGATTTCTCGTCGAGCTTTTCCTATGTGTTAATGTACGTACATAATTATTATATATGCATATAAAATTATATATTGTATCATAATTATCAAATAGTATTCTTATGAAAATTAAATTTTAATTCTCGTATAGTTATGTATGTATATATATATATATATATATATATATATATATATATATATATATATATATATATACTGTTTCATATTTTTTAAATCTTACCGTCGTCATAAACTCTAATTAAATCTGATACGATTTGAAAATACATATATACGTAATTTGTAAACAAATTTGACAATTAATATGATTCGTTACTCGAGCGTGCAAAAAGAAAAGAAAAAAGGAACAAATGCGATCAGCTGCATAAAATTGAGAATCATAAATTCGTGAAATTAATAGAGATGTACTGAACAACATTAAAATATGTTTCACAACATGATCGCCCACGCACGAAGGATAAACGCGTACGATACATACGCACACAGACACACACACGCACGCACGTATAGTATATACGGTGTACGACGCATTCGCGAGTATTAAAACGAGAATAACGAAGAGTAACACTAATTAGTAACATTAATTAACGCTAACATACAATACCACGTAAAAGTTCGGATGAAAAAATATCCTAAGTTCGTGAACGTGTGTGCGTCGAGATAAGGAACCAACTTAGACTGGCCAAGTCTTTTCTTATTGGAACACGCACTTACATACGTCTAAAGGAAGGCATGCGGAATCTTTTCTGGTAAAAAGGAAAGGCGTTTCTTTAGAACATCAAAGGGAAAAGATCTGCACTACGACCTCTGGTAGAACCCTTAGCAATTACACCTGAGACTACCGAGGAGAAAGAAAAAAGAGAGAGAGAAAAGAAAAAAAGAAGGAAAAAGAAAGGAGGAGCCTGAAGGCGAAGGAAAAAGAAAGAAGAAACCTTTCTGCCTCCTGCTGCTTTATAATCTTCTCTCTCTCTCTCTCTCTCTCTCTCTCTCTCTCTCTCTCTGTCTTTCTCTTTTATTCACTCACTCGTTCGTTCTTTTACTTTTCCCTTCTCTTTCTATCACGATACCTTGCTTACACACACTTATAGACACATCTACATCTACACACACCTCATACACAGAGAGTCATACGCGTACAGTATACATACACACAAGTATATACATTATGTTGGATGTCTTTCACTACGGTTTAACCTTTCACGCCATAGCGGTGATGGTGATGTAAGGTTTAATAAAGCCCCCCAGGATGTCGTACCACGTTATGCATAGTATAGTGCGTGAAATTTATGTAAACGGACCCATCCACGTCCCATAGAGTCCTCCCGTAATCATTCGTAGCAGGATAAGTATAATACAAGCGTGTCCTTTATTTTTGGTTTTACCCTTTTTTTTTTTTTGCTTTTCTTTTTCTTTTCTATCTCCCTCTCTCTTTCACTTTCTCTCTATCTATCTCTCTCTCACGCACACACATTCATTTTCTTAGCTACCATCCCTTACTTATTATATATCGTCGCATAAAGAATATATTAAAAGCTGTTGTGATTAATAAGAATTATTATTATTGTTTTTATATATATTATATATATATATATATATATATATATATATATATATATATATGTACAATATAATAATATTCAGCAATATCTTAATATTCACGATGGAATCGATGGGACGTCATATAACCGGACGTGAAACAGCAAAACGGATTACGTGGATCTCTGCGCCGATGATCAGGATTATCATTGGAGTAGGATTACTCAGGATGTTGGTATGCTCCGGTTACATCGAAATACAGAGGAATGTTTGGGAACGATATCGAGTTGCCCGATGAAAAGCCGTTCCTAATCTCGAATATTTGATTCTGACTTTGACGAAAGAAAGGATAGACACTCGAGTATAAGATCATTGCCGATCGATACGTTATATACCATGCATATAAATACATAGATACGTTTAAGTAAATGAATATAATGAAATATATGCGATAGTAGTATTTTACTGATTATAAATTCCACATTAGAACGTCGTGATCACGGTGACCTTACACATTTTTATACATTCATTAATTCATAGCTATCTTTGATTTATTATACTTCATATACTTACCAGTCATACTATATATGATAAACAGGGCAATGACTTTGATTGAATATATCCGATCTTTCTGGAGATATGAAGAAATAATTTTGTTTGCTAAGGTCGTACTAACGTACAGAAGCGGGTCACAATGTCGTGGAAATAATTTTGGGGGACATACAAAGGGCTACCGTTTTTATTACTCTTTTTTTTTTTTTAATATAATCATATCGTTTCAGATAGTTCGTCGTTATCCGTAAAAATTAAGTGTTAATCTGTGTACGTGCGTCGTAAAGTGATTAATTCGTCAGCCATATTAATTTAAACATCGCTAAGAAACAACGTTGAGAGATGCGACTGAAAATGTAGTAAGAGTATATAGTAGTAAGGAAGGGATGATTTCTTAGCTTACCTTGCATTATTATTCCGAGGTTACGTTGTACAATAATGGGGTAAGATAAGCGCAAGGTAAGCGCAGAGCAAGCGCATAGTAAGCGTAAGATAAGTTCAGAATATGCGTGGTGTCATTATTGCGAAGGGAAAATCTTACGAATATTTTTTGTCATTTAATTTCCTACATTGACGATTATTAATGGATCTTTTATTCCTTACTTTAAATAAACATAATGAAATTTTATATAGTTTTAATAAAAATTCGAATGATCTCGTGACGATTATGTCCTTGTTACGAGAGATACGAAGAAAAAAAAAACTCAATTTTAAAAATTATTAACGAAAACGAATTTATTATAACGATATCGGTGCAGTATTTATATAAATGAGAAATAAGTTGCACTTGAAAACGGTACTTATTTCGAGTCTCTACGACTTTTCCTTACGGAGATATCGTCGACGAAAGATTTTCATTCATAATTTCTATCGTACATATGTTCGTAGTAAAAGTAGTAACAAGTAATAGTAAGATAAAATAGTAATGGTAAGACAGCGTAAATTCTTCGAATTTATAATTAGAATGAAATTATATGGGACAATGAGTCGAAATAAATGTCTTCCATTTAAACGAATAATATCTCTGGAATTAAAATTCGTAAAGACTTGATTCGAATACCATTTTAAAGGGCAAAATGTTCTCTATTTTTTTTTTTTTTTATCAACGGTATCGTTTATAATTAATTAACAATCAGTTATAAACGAACTTATACAAACCAAATTCATCTTAGTTTGCCAAAAGAATAGGATTCATATCGCGAGTGTTTCATCAAATTGCACGAGTCAATAAATAATTGATAAACGAATTAATTCTTTCCTTTTATAAACGATTTCTCTCTGCGCTATCAAACGCCATATTTTCTACTTAAATGATAATATCTCCGGAACTAGAGATCGTATAGATTTTAAACGGCAAAATATTATCTGTTTCTTTCTTTCAAGGGTATCGTTTATAATTAATCAACAATTTGTTATAAATGATTGTTATAAACGAATTCATACTAATCAAGTTCATCTCATTTTGTCAAAAGAATAATTCACGACTAATTAACAAATTTATCGAAAAACGAAAAGAAAACAATTATTCTTCCACGTTATTAATCGCCGGGATTTAAATAAAAAAATATCTCTGTGACTAATTATCGTAGAGATTTCAATCGAATACCGGTTTAAAGGGGAAAAATTTTCCCTACCTCTCAACGATTTCTTAATAATTAATTAACAATTCGTCGTAAATCGAATTTTTCTAAAAGATTTTCCTAAACGAATTCGTACGAACAAACTTCGTCGCGTTACGTTCATCGAGATAACACGAATTCCGTCCGATTCGTAAAATAACGTAAAAATTAATAAACTATTAACAAACGATCGCTTGTTCCTCGCTCGCACTGCTTTACTACGATGCTGAGAGAAATCGTTACTTCATCTCTTTATCGTCGTACTCGTTATACAATATACGTCACGTATAAACGTCGTAAGGATATTGATGTCATAAAATAAATTGGACGACGTTCGCGGAAGATATACGAGATTTAATTTATTGAAGGACGTTCGAATGAAAATTTTCATTATATCTACTAGCATAAAGACAGCGAGAGGCATGATCATCCATCGAGACAAAGGATCCACCTTTCCACTTTATAACTCGATATTACTTCTCAAGGATAATCGTTGGACGATGGGAATCGTGGAGAAGAAGGAAACTTTCTGATTTAAGGTCGTTCGAAAAGTGGCTCGAACATCGTCGAAGATATTTAAGGTTCCGGTCATCAGCATCTAACGAGGCTAACGTTTTCTTATCTCTCTATCTCTCTCTCTCTCTCTCTCTCTCTCTCTCTCTCTCTCTCTCTCTCTCTCTCTCTCTCCACATATATATATATATATATATATATATATATATATATATGTATGTATGTATGTATGTATGTATATATATACATATATCTGTGTTCTATGAAACGGCTGAGAGAGGATAAGGGTGTTGAATATGGGGAAGGAGGTGAGGGCCGGGCTACAAGTTAGGCAGGACAAAGGAAACTTGCATCGTACGTTAGGCAGCAGACGTGCCGTGACACGCACACACACACACATATACATACACACACACAGATACACATATCTACACGTACACGCATGCTCATGTGCGGGCGGACATCGCCAAGTCCTAGTCGCATAGTAGTCGTTTGCTCCTCCAGGAGTATAGGGATACCGAACAGACCGGAAATCGTGTGTACGTGGTCCTATATCTCCCTCTCTCTCTCTCTCTCTCTCTCTCTCTCTCTCTCTCTCTCTCTCTCTCTTACTTCCTCGCTCTTACTCTTTTAGCGGTCCTTGTTCACGAATCTCGCGAGTTGAGAAAGAGAAAAAGAGGATGGAAGAGGGAGAGAGAGAGAGAGAGAGAGAGAGAGAGAGAGAGAGGGAGGATAACGAAGAGATAGGAAGACGAAGGAGGTGAACAGGAAAGGGGAAGATGGAAGGCGATGCCACGGAAATATGCGCTGGCCATTGTCTGCAAATATTAATCGTCTGCTGAAGTTTGAGCTTGAACGTTATGCTCCTCCTCTCTTTACACCTCTCTTTCTCACCCCTCTGTCTCTCTCTCTCTCTCTCTCTCTCTCTCTCTCTCTCTCTCTCTCTTTCTATCTATCTATCTCTATCTCTATCTCTATCTCTATCTCTATATCTTTCTCTCTGAAATCGGTATATACTACTTCTGCCTTTCTATGCTCTTTCTCTATCTCCTATCTCTCTCTCTCTCTCTCTCTCTCTCTCTCTCTCTCTCTCTCTCTCACTCTCTCTCAACCTCTTTCACATACATTTTCCATTTCTCTCGAAAGAATAAATATGAATACATTGAAAATAACCAAACTGTAGGGAAAAAGAAATATATTGTAACGTTTCAATTTTTTTATTATATTCATATATACACGTGTATGTATATATATATATATATATATATATATATATATATATATTCGTAATATATTTGACACAAGAAAGTAGACTCAACTAAATATATATATAATTTTTTTTCTACAATCTAAATAGATCACCGAGAAGAAGTCGTCGTAAAGAATATTCAAAATGTATCGACACGATGGGCTCTCAAGCTTCACGAATCCGTGATAAAATAGCTGACATCGGCATAAGAGAGAGAGAGAGAGAGAGAGAGAGAGAGAGAGAGAGAGAGAGAGAGAAATATCGAAGCATAGAGGCGTATATATAAGCGTCGTATGTGGTATATGCGAGCTTGCACACACGGCAGGTGGTACATATAAAACGGATGTAATGTTGTCTGGAAGCTTCCTTCCTTCGAACTTCCTGCTTCTACGTGGGTGGTCGCACGCTCGCTGAAGCATGCAGATCCATAGGATGCACCAACACTCTAACATCCCATTCTATAACATCGATCGAAGATAAAAAGAGAATATTCCAAGAATTACTACAAAAGGCCGAGCCGTGTATTCGAACGGTCACTGAATACATATATATATATATATATATATATATATATATATATATATTTATATATATTAATATAGATATATGTGTATACGTATGTATGTATTAATGTATTTATATGTTATGGACTATATACATAAGTATCTCTAACCCTTGAAAGCTTAAAAAAGAAAGAAACGAAGATGCTATGCAGCCTCTAACTCTCTAGCGTGATATCAAATGCATGATTTATTTTTATGCCCGTCGAACTTTAACCCCGTCGACTTGAAATCTTCTCCTTCTTTTCGAATTTCCTATCGATTGATCGCAAAAGAAATAATTCGCGTTCTCTCCTCGAGGCTCTCTCTCTCTCTCTCTCTCTCTCTAACTCTCTTTCTTTTTCTATCGTCTCGTAAAATTTGAACGACGTTTAATTTTCAACGGAATACTTCGATTCTACGTAAATCATTCTCTCTAGAAAATTAATATCGAGGACGTTGAAAGAGGAGGATCAAGAGGTCATGAATGATGGTTGATGATGAGGTCACGTCGTGCTTGAAATTAATCGAGAATATGTACTTACCTCTTATCGAGGATGGAAGAAAAAAGGATTCGAAATATTGCGATCGAATCGTTCATTTTTAATGAAATGCTAAGAATATAAGTAGTTAAACGATTCGAAATAAACAGGATTTTTAAAATTGTTTTCGATGAGATCGATCATCGATTAAAAAATAAGACACATATAGTATGTACAAATACATATTCTCTTTACTAGTATATTGTATACATATATATCACTACACAAACACACACACACACACATACGCATATTAAATTTAAGAACATTATAATTTGTATACGTATATTAATTTACACACACACACACACACACACACACACACATAATATCATTTACATACGTACACAGAGACGCAAGTTCGGTATACGCTTATACAATGATTAATTTTTTACAAACTAATATACAAGACCTGCTTGACAAGTGAAAACTGAAAAACATTAAAAATATAAATAATAAACGTTGTTACGTGTGATATAGCGTGGAAGCCGAAAGAAAGAGGGGAAGGGGAGAAGAGGAAAGGAAAGGAAAGGAGGAGAAGAAAGAAAGAAAAAAAAAAAAGTACGAAATAAAAGAAAATAACGCGTAAGATTAAACTCGTGCGAATAAGGGTGCAAAAGGCCGTTGGACATTCGTCATACTCTTATCAAGCGTACGATAAGAATGAGATTTTACGTTAGCACGTTAATGAGAGAATTTACGAGGTAGGCGTGCAAGGTATTAAACGCACGAGACGAAACTTATCTCGTCCTATCGAAAGGAATTTTCTTGTTAACACGTGGTACACCCGCCTATATGTGCGAATGTCTTCCCAACCCCTCCCCAACTCACCCCTTAATGCGGATCTACGAGTTTAGGTGCGTCGTTATATATTATATCACGACACGAAAGCTAATTTTTTATTTTAAGAACTTAGGGCGGCCGGGACAGATAACATGACCATACGTACCCGTTTCTTTACTCGTGTCGCTTAATTAAAAACCGTGATATATCTAAAAAAAAAAAAAAAAAAAAGAGAGAAAAAAAATGGAAAGAAAATAATTACACATCTCCTCGCACGGTAAATACCTACACTTGAAATCATTTATAAATCTCGCTCCGATATAATTACAAAAACGCGTGCGAACTTTTAACTCTTCCACCCTTTCGCTTAACCCTTCCTTCTCCTCCAGCCCTCCTATATTAACACAAATCGTTCTAATTAAGAATCGTAAATGATAACGATAAGCTACGACCTCGAACATTAGTAACTTTTAACCTGAGACACTCTCAACGTCATCAGGGACTGATAAAGAATTTATAAACGCATTAATATCGAAAGGGGTTAACGTTGTTATATATTCGATTCGTTCCGCCATCCTTTTTATTACTTTTCGTATCGTTTGAATCGAGATTATGTTCGATCGATATGTGTACATAATCCTGCCCTATCCGAAATTATCCATTAAATATATTTGAACAAGGACTAGCTCCGTTTCGGGATACGCGTCATTATAGTTTCGAATTGAACGGTACGCGTCGTGTCGATCGAGAATACTTAGAATAAATATATATAGAACGTAATCGTTCAGTGAATAATAAATATAATAATTATCGAAAATATGGATCAAAATATACGAATGATAATGTATGATGATAGACATATAACGGATGGGATCGTTAAGATCATAATCACTTTTCATTATTTGTTCATTGTTAACAAAACAAATTCCGGACGTTTATATACAACTGTTCTGAAGTTTTCATGGCCGTGCCTGCCCATTGTAAATGCCGTCTAAGGCAGCGCGAACTTCCATCCACGAAATGCAACTGCAACACAGGGAAATGCGGTAAAGTTTGCCAAACGCGTGACGGGTAACTATTAAACGTGAGCTAGTCTCCAGTGAAATTAATTCACGATAATCAAAGCTCGACTCTACTGGCTCATTCCTTCCTCCCGTTCCAACGATTATGTCAAATATTACCAGCTCTTAAATTACTAGTTCGTATTAACAAACTATATTAAATACTACACGCAGCTGTGTATTATCTCATTCAAAGGAATAACGTAACCCGTGTAATCGTTCTCGGATACGCTCGGAGAGTGTTCCAAAAATTATCTCAAAGAAAAAGGAAAAAGAATAAATTAACGTCTTCTTCTTCTTTATCGTTTTTATTAGAAAAATTTACTAACTTAATCCTTTGTAACGAAATAGTATATAACGTGAAAAGAAAATTATTAGAATTAGTGTAATTATGCTGTACTACGTTATATTTGATAGTTAAGTTTACAAAATATAATACTATAATATATTCCGAGTTATATTTAATGGTATAGCTTATTAAATACTATACCATAGTAATTTATATATACTTAATTTATATATAATGCATAGTAATTTATATATAAGTGTTAATTGATTAACACTGATTTGTACGTAACACACGAGATAAGTTTACTTCGTATGATTTCATTTCTTTAAAGTCGAAGATTGTTATAGATAAATATTCCTATGACGATCGGCGATACGATCTTCAAAATATATTTATTATTTATAGTCTCACAAAAGGCAAGGAATGCATAATTTTCGAAGAAAAAAAAAAGAAAAAATAAAAAGTAAAAGTAACAAAAAAATAAAATAAAATAATAATAATAATTTCGAGATCGAGATAACTCGTACGCAACGTTACTCGAACAGACGCGAGAAATATTTTCTTTTTTCGTTGTAAATAAAATTAAAAAATAAAATTAATTACTTCGAGATCGAGATAACTCGCACGGCAGTGTTTCTCAAATCGACGGAGAACGTATTTTCATTTAATAAAGCAGCTGCGCCAGAGTAAATATGCTGTGAAGAAAATAAAAATAAAAATAAAATAAAAAAGAAATTGGGATTTCGCCGGAGGAGAAACGTGCATCGATCGAAAGTACCGCAGAAAATTCCTGAGACGGTTTGTTCGCCATCTTGAAACCATAGAAACTTCCACCATCCCCTCTCCAACCCTCCTCTTCCCTCTCCCCCTCTCACTGCCATCTCCATTCGTCGTAATGAGAACGAGGAGGTACGACCGAAGTTTTAATATTTCCCGATTATCTCAAATTGCATTTTATAACAAAAGGAAATATGTATTATACTATATTATAAAGTCTTCAATAGATATATATATATATATATATATATACATGTTTTCAACAAAAATATGTAGATATATGCAAATAATTTTGAACTAACACAATACCATAACGCATACATACATACATACATACATGCACGATTAAACTAAACGTACAATGTAGTGTAATTTTTGTTTGCACATGTATCCACTAACATAACACAAGCGTACTCCGTACATCTGTTAAATTAAACACGTTTATTGTAATATAATTTTTTCCTTTTTTTGTACCATACATATACTTTGATCGAAATAATACACATATTACGATGAGTGTTAGCGTATTAGAATGATCCACGAAAAAATATGATAACGTCAATTTTTCAAGAAAAAAAAAAAAAAAACGACGACGCTTAAGTGAAAATCGAATGATTTCATTTTCGAAATATCTTCATTTCCAAAAATCGTTATTATAAAAGTAAATAAAGTTTCCGTAAAACGTGAATAACATAGAAAGCGATAGACGGGTATGCTGCAATGATATTATAAATATTATAAATATATTTTATGTTGCAAATATCATGTCCTATAATTAACATGACGGTCATACCAGATTTCGTTTAACAATAGACGTAGAAAAGTGAACTAATCAGGCGCACACTCGTACACAATAAATTTCTTAACTACCGTGACCACTTGCAATAAAAAAAAAGAAAAAAAGAAAAAAAAAAAGAAAGAAAAGAAACGAGATACGAATTTACTTGGCAGAATATTCCCCGAAACGGAAGAGACGTCTCGGAAATCGTTGAAGAAAATTTCTTCATTTCCACAAACCATTATGAAAATACAAACGTTCCGAAACACGCGAGTGGCATTTCTCACATACTTACATTCGGCTCGCAACACGGCCAATATCGCGCGAAGGGGGAGTGATAGCGACTAGAATAAAAAAAAAGAGAGAGAGAGAGAGAGAAAAGGAGGAGGGAGAAAAGAAAAGAAGAGAAGAAGAAAAAAAGGGGAAGAGAAGGAAGAAAAGTGGAAGAAAAATGAATAGGCGTGGCACGTTTCTCACCCTAATAACGCACCGATACCGATCCCTTACAACTTCATTGGAAGTCCTTCCCTATATATTTTCTCTTTCCCTATTTCTCCCCCTCCACCCTCTCCACCCTCTCTCTCTCTCTCTCTCTCTCTCTCTCTCTCTCTCTCTTTCTCTCGCGTACAGCAACGTATAAACGACAGATAATAATAAGTCATTAGTTGCACGTTCTACCTAGAAGTTACATCCCGTAATTGTTAGAACGTTAGAGCTAAGTCAAGCAGGCATGCACGCGTGCAAATACTAAAGCATACACACGCACGCGTACACGCACATACACACGGTTAGAAATATCGACGAAATAGCCAACCACAAGAGAAAAGGAAAATATCGTCTCTCCCGATGGATATCAAAGATCATAACCATGAAACGTTTCGTGCAGAAGCGCGATTTCGCCCGTAGGTGCTACCGATCTAAACGATTACTGGCCATGCCAACTAACCTTATGGCGTTGGCATATCCGTTGCAGACGGTAAATCGTGTTACAGTCATTGACTATATAACGTGTAACGAGGTAAGTGTTCCGCAAAGATGTATTAAACCGTTTCGGAGATTTAAACGTAACGTTGTTTCGTTATAACCTTTGGCCATTTTGAATTCTCACGGATGAAACGAACCTACGTTACTACAACACTTATACAATTTATTCAATCTATCGTTCGTTTGATTTCTCTTCTTCTTCCTCTTCTTTTTTTTTTTTTTATTAACAAGGAACAAGCCTGCTTTTTGGATATATATTATTTTATTTTCTTTTTTTATAAGAATTTTCATATAAAATTTTGTCGAACAACAAACATGTCTCCCATCTTAAAAATTAATATTCGTGGATTGATATCAAATCATATTATTTCATTATTTATATTTATTATGCGTGTACGTATACACACATATGTATGTGATCAAACAATTTACGCACCTACGCATATCCATATCTTTTAAAATAATTATTATACCTAATAACAAATAAATAATACCTAATAACAAACAAATAAATAACACTTTCAAAATATAAATACAACTAACGTAATTTAATTCTGTAGAAATTAAATACACACACACATATATATGTATAAAGTGTTTCTATTAAGAGAAATAATAATCAAAACCGTATCGAGCGAATTGAATTAAATTCGTATGACCAAGAAGATAACTTCCGAAAGATCCGAAAGACGATTTTGTCAACGAGAGTATTAATATGTACGGAAGGTAAAATACAACGTCCGCCTATCTCTCCTCCGTTGATGGTGTCCTCCAGCCGAGTGTCCGTGGTGCAAGGTTACCGAGGCAGAAGTGAATATAATGTGGGTTAATGATGTAATTATGTCGTTGCTCTCACAGTAATGCCGGTTTAATCGGGCAGCCGTCGCCCTTGCCGAGACTGTTTCAGACAAGTTAAGCACGAGTACCGGCTCTCTCTCTCTCTCTCTCTCTCTCTCTCTATCTATCTCTGTCTCTCTGTCTTCTGTCTCTCTCTCTTTCGACTCAGCAATTTAAATACAAAATCCCTGTATCTTCCAGAAAATCGTAGCTGCATTTAACGAAAGAGGGGGGAAAAAGAAATAAAAAAAAAAAGAAACCAAAAAAAAATAAAAAGAAAGAAAAGGGAAAAATCATATGTAATTGAACGATACCAAAATTACAACTGATACTATTCTTTTTTCGTCCTTCCTTCTTCTTCTTTTTCATCTTCTTTATCGTTTTGTCTTCTTCTTAGTCGTTTTGTTTTCATTTAATTTTGTCCCACCGTTTCAAGTGCCATTTCGAATAAAAAGAAAAGATAGAAAGAAGAGAGAGAGAAAGAGAGAGAGAGAGAGAGAGAGAGAGGTTAACGAATGGAATACTTAAAAGTCCACATTTTTGCGTTTCTTCGCTGTTGGAAGGCGTTGAAAATAAAAGATTAAAAACGAAAAACAAATCAAAAAGAAGATTAAAAAAGAAAAAGAAAAAAAAGAAAGAAAGAGGTAAAAACTTTCTACGCTTCGCCGACGCGTTTTATGAAAGAAAAACAATATCACGGTGAAATGAATTCTAAAGGGAAGAATTACGATCTCTCGTTTTTCTTATTTTCATCAAGTGGGCAATAGCATGTAACATTGGTTAGGTACATATGTATATATATAGACGTATGTACGTACGTAATGTGTGTGAATTTTTGTTCTTCTTTTTCTTTTTCTTTTTTTTTTTTTTTTAGGACGAACGTCATACCTCATTCGATGTACAACAAGTCACGAAATACATGGATCTTTGATTTTCATAAATAAATAAATTGATTTAAAGATAAATCGATAAATCTCGTTGTCGGTATACATCTGATTGATCCCGTCGCACGATCGATTCGAATAACTTTATACTGCGTGAAATAACAAATTTAAAAACTGCAAACATATAAATTTTATCAGTCTCGCAGCCGTCTCGCGACGATCGCCAAATTTTTCCTTTATTTTTTATCTCCACAAAGTATAACTTCTTTCTTTTTCTTTTTCTTCCTCTCAACGATAAAAACAAGTCGACTTCGTGGCTTATTGTCGGTCGCTTTTTAAAGTGAAACAGGAAGATCGAGACGAACCGTGGACGGACGTCAGATGATAAACCTTATCGTTACCGTGCTCTACGTACGAAAGATTATAGCGACGAAGGCCAAGGAAAAAAAGATTTATCGTTAGCCATTTGCAATTCCTACGATGTGAAGGGAGCGGAAATAATAAAGGGGGAAAAAAGAATAAAAAAAAAAAAAATCCAAAAAGAAACAAATCACGTATCCTTAATTTTGCGTAAAATATATCCGACGTGATCGATCAAAATGTGTCGTTTATCGATTTATAAAATCGTGCGTGATAACAAATAAAAGAAATCTTTTCCAAACAAAGAAAGAAAAATCAATGAGGACGCCTATTCAAAAAAAAAAAAAAAAGAGAAGAAATAAAATCTCATAACACGAGCCAACTCGAATGATCGAACTTTTTTTAATCGTCGTAAAATGTATTAACAAATTTTTAACACATACATGCGTTTCGATACGTACATATTTCATAAATAGGTATAAATACGTACGCAAAAATGCACATAATGTAAAATACTATCGAACTCTTATACGTTATCGTTTTGCAAACGAAATTTAATCCCAAATGATATCAACGAACGAAAAGGGTGAATTCACATAATTAATCCTACATATTGAGATCGAAGCTCGTATATACATACGCACGTTAGGTACATGTGTTCTCCATCGCTTTTCACGAGTTCGATCGTAATCGATGCATTAGTTTAATGTGACTTTACTTTCTCTCCCCTCTCCCTTCACCCATCGCCATCGACCACCCCACCAACCCACACTCCTACTCTCTCTCTCTCTCTCTCTCTCTCTCTCTCTCTCTCTCTCTCTCTCTATCTCTTCTATCCTTTTCTCTTTCAAGCCCTCATTCGCTTGGCCGCTCGGCCTGCCAACCACGTTGTGAACACCCTTAAGCTACATACATTAAAAGCATAGAATCCAATTCGCAGCGGAACCAACGGTATCTTCAAAGCTCTCCCTCTCCCCTTCCCTCTCTCTATTTATCTATCTATCTATCTCTATCTCTCTCTCTCTCTCTCTCTCTCTCTCTCTCTCTCTCTTTAACGATTCAAAGGCAAAGACTATCGACCGATAATTATTGAAGGCCAGAGACCCCGTTAGTCTCTCTAAGTTAACATTAGAAAATAGATAATCATCTTGAATATCATTTGAAATTGTCAATTCGATTAACACGAAAATATATAATATGATTTTTCTATCGTATGACGTTAAAAATCATTTGTAATTAAACGACATTGTCGATTTGTTTGATCCAAAACCATATACGCATAGACGTAATTACCTCTCCTTACTTAATTTTAATTTTTTTATTTATTAATTTTTATTATTTTTTTTTTGTGTTCAATAAAATTTTTATTTTAATCGTTAAATGTATAAGTTTACGAAATTATTATTATATATAAACATAAGAATTATATATATATATATATATATATATATATATATAAATGTATAATCCATTTATTTAATAAATTTTATAGTATTTTTATTGTAACCCCTTAAAAGCATATGTTTATTTAATTATTGCATATAAACGTTTCACGTTGTTCAATATATGCGATCTAACACACACACACACACGCACACGCACAAGTATATGCAACGTATTCGAATGTTTAATTAAATTTCTTAAGAAGCAATTATAATTTAAAATGAAAATAAATTTAATGTCATACGGATACGAGTATAATCGTGCGTGGGTTAGTTTATTTCTAACCATCAATTTCCCGAACAATTTCTAAACAACCGTGCATCATAAACTTTGTGTCGTATCGAATACGATGTTTCGATTATACGATAAAATATTAGAGTTTTATCTCGTAATCCTGTGGGGGGAGAGTGGTGGTGGGATAACGTTGATCGCATTAAAAACAATATTTCTACGCCGTTCAATGATAATTCCTGTAAATCCATATCCGCGTCAGATATTATCAACGTCTATTTAATCATCTTTATCGACAATCAAACAAACAAACAAACAAACGAACGAACGAACAAACATTTGATAAGACGATATACTTTTACTTTCTTCTTTTCTTTTTGTTTTTGTTAAACGGTAAACGTGAAATTCGAGGGAAAATAAGGCGGTATATCGTAACGACGATCTAAATTCAAAACGCGACGACACGCGTACATGAAACACTAAAGATATCTGCTCTGTCAACATTGATCAAGGAAATAAAAAGGAATAGGGACATACCGAAGGGCCATTTCGTGGCCGTAAAATGAAAAAAAAACAAAAAGGAAAAAAGAAAAGAGAAAGGGAGAAAAAGAAATAGGAAAGAAAAAAGGAGAAGAAGAAGAAGAAAAGGAAATTCAGAGTTCGCGATAGTCGGAAGCCCCGTCGTCCTTCTCTTGATCTCCACAATCCCATCGCATTATCATTATCTGACATCCCTCCCTTCCCCACCCACTCCCCTTTTACAAGGGTACACCCTTTACGAATACCAAAAGAAACAGGCTATGGAATCTCCGCCGTTGTCGTCATCTGAGATTTTTTTCCTTGGCCCCTGGGGTTAACTAAAGGGTGAGACAGAGAAAGAATGAAAGAACGAAAGAAAGAGAGAGAGAGAGAGAGAGAGAGAGAGAGAAATATAAAGAAGAAAAAAAAAGGTGCGTGGGCGTGTGAAAAGGGAGAGAAAGTTCTATTTTCTTCTTCCCTTCCTTTCTCTCTCTCTCTCTCTCTCTCTCTCTTTCTCTCTCTCTCTCTCTCTCTCTCGTTCTATCTCTCTCTTTCTCTCTCTGTCCTTCTCATGATTGTCGTCAACGGCGACGACAACGAAGAAGGCAGAGGTGGCAAGAGGAGAGTCAAGATAAAGAAGTCGAGCCGCACGAAAGAAGATGACGACGCGGCTGGCATAATGAAGAGTCCCCGACACCCTCGGGGCAATATATGTCTCGTATAAGGACTCGTTTCGGCCTTACCACTTGGCCAGTTCCATAACTCTTAGACTCACTCTTACGTGCAAATAATGAAGGATCGGAGGGTAAACCCCCTCCGTGTAGTTGGTTCGTAGGACTCGATTTAAACTTTCTCACGTGTTCTCCTGTACATTTTATATTTCCTTTTATACGTATATAAGATCTATATTTATATTTATATATATATATATATACATATATATGTATATTTTATATATAAATATAAAAGTGATTCTCTCTCAATCGATTCATTGATCGTCCTATCTATATAAGTATACGTATGTATATGTATATATATACATATATATATATATATATATCAGCTAGTCGACGAACCCACTGAAGATCACTTTTGAATACGTTTGAAAAAGTAAAGGATCCCTGGCAAATTTACTTCCCGCAAATTCTCTTCTCGATGAGGTACCACGAGGTAGATGACTCGAGGTAAAAGAGGGGGCGTGTAAAAAAAGAGGAAGAACGAAAGAGAGAGAGAGGACTATAGCATTAACTAGACCAAAGAACCAAGAGAAAAAGGAGAAAAAGAGAGATCGAGAGAGATAGAGATAGAGAGAGAGAGAGAGAGAGAGAGAGAGAGAGTGAAAGAGAGAAGGAATAAAGTATACGTCTGTGTGTACCGTTCTCGATCCGGAATCTATTATACAAAGTCCCATGAGACGCTCCACGGTACCGTCGTTCATCATGCTGCTAGGAACCACCTCCAGACGATTCCGAGAAAAGCACCAAGAGAAAGAGAAAGATAAAGAGAAACAGAGACAAACAGAGAGAAGGAGAGAGAGAGAGAGAGAAAGGAAGGAAGGAAGGAAGGAAGGAAGGAAGGGCAAATACCAAAGTAGCACGAGTCACAGACTTTATGCGATTCTACTCGTCCAAAAGTTCACCGCCGAGACGTTTGCCGCGAAATTGGAGAGTCTCGGATAAGATCCACCAATGGGAGTAGACGAGGATGGGCCGTTTGATACGAGACTCTCGCGATACTCACTTCTTTTGATACTCTCTTTTCCCTTCGAACATCTCTCCTCCTCCTCCTCCCAGCCAACCCTCCTTTTTTTCCTTCCCTACCGGCGTCTCTAACAACGGGTTAACGATTCCGTTCTACGATGACAACACTCTTAGAACGTTATTTTTTAAGACTATCAAAAAGAAAACGAAAAAAAAAACGAAAAGAAAGAAAATGTTTAAAGAAGTGTTCCATATCGTCGCCGGATTGGGTGGAATTAACAAACACGATAATATTTTCCTTTACGTTAATATTTTCCTTCTTTCGTTTCTTTTTTTTACTTTTTACGGTAAATTTTACTCGTCGCCGAGTACGAAGGGTTTTTTAAAAGTCGCTCGTTAACCAACGAGAAGCTTTCAAAATGTTGTCGCAGACATTAACATAAACGAAAAAATGTCTTGTGTTGTACGATTTGAATTCAATTAATTTCGAACGCGACGTCGTTTACGTTAAATTCGATTGTCACGCGTTTTAAGGGAGTTCGAAGAGAGGAGTAATAATAATGTATATATGATTGATATTATTGTATTATATTATTATTATATGATTGAATATTATTATATTACGAATATTAGGATATTATAGTAATGATATTATGAATATTATGATTTAATAATAATATTATGATTATTATGAATGTAACAATACATGATTTGTCATTCTACGATCTTGTGGATTATAGATTTTATTTACGTGTCGCTTACTATACAAGATTTTACGATCATAGATCGTATGATAATAATTTTTGAAAAAAAAAGTTCTTTTTACAAACTGTCAAAGGTGATAACGTCTGAAAGAAGTTAGTTATTAGGATCTAAGCGGTAAACGATTATGATCGTGCATCGTCGTACGATTTGGTCTTTTAAAAGTCACGTATTAACCGAAAAACTCTCTCAAAATGTTATTTCCAAAACTCGCAAAATAGTATACGTCTAACCTAAACGTTCGTCTGTTCCAGTATTCGATTGAACAATCGTTTCGGTACGATTTGGTCATTTTACAATTTCGTAAATTAATTCGACATGACACCCGATATAAAGGGTTTTAATATCTCATGTATTCCGTGTTATTGTTAGTAATTACGTTCGAACTTAAACAGTGGTTATAAACGCGTTTGTCACGAGGTGGAGGATGAGGAGGACGAAGAGGGGGTAGAGGAGGAGGAGGAGGAGGAGGAGGAGGATTACATAAATGACGGTTACCGGTCGTATCTCTCTGGTGCGGACACACGGAAAAATCTCTTGTCATGGCCCGTATTCGTGGCTATCCTACGGGATCCATAAATGGTTAATCCCTGGAGACGCATAAACTAAATGCTTTCGATCCTGTCGAATCGACGAGATTGCACGGTGTGTACTATCGCAGAATAACGCGGTTATTTACGAGTAAAAGTTAACTCATCAAAGAGAGATGAAAAACATGGATATTCTTTTTAATGGATTTAATTATTCCTGGAGGACGTTCTTTCGATTTCCTTTGCGATTTCGAATACATACGTACATATAGATACCATACGTACAGGTATATATATATACAATATATAAATATAGGAAAGAAGAAAGGAAGAAAATGAACGAATGAGAGATAACATATGTATAAATGCAATAACCATTGTATTTCACAGATTGGAAATCAAACGTTTCTATTTATTTGTTTAATATTTTTATTGATCGACGACAAGTATTTTGTCAAAAATAAATTAATCGCTTTGTAGGAATATTTTGGTTAGTATTCAGACAGGTATAATAAAATAATTGAGTGTTAGGGGTAACATTTGAATTATATTTGGAATATCTATTTAAGATACCGACAAAATTATTATTATTGTTATTATTATTATTATTATTATTATTATTATTATTATTATTATTATTATTATTATTATTATTATTATTATTATTATTATTGGTTACGAACGGATATATTAAAAAATTGAAATACTTATCGTTTTTGTATCGATCTTTCGTAATATCGGCCACTTATATCGCAAGTACTGTTATTTTATTAAAAAATACCGATCATTCATTCGTTATAAACTGATTGAGAACTAATATAAATATTAAAGCGATAAATAAATAGCAATACGCGGTCGAAGAAATTTGAAAAATTTGTTCTCCGAAGCGTTTCCGTAATGAAAATTTTTTGCAACGTACACCCGATATATTCGTCGACGCGTGTTCAGGAGAAATGTTGATTGATTAAAAAAAAATAAGATAAAATAAAACAAAATGTTCGTTTTAGACGCGTATATCGAGAAATTTTTAATAATGTTCTATAGATGTATCTATTTATTACGATATTATTGTAAAAAGAAATTTTGGTATAGAATTAAAGAGAACTCGCAATTTATCGTAATTTTGATGTCGTAAAGCTCGACAGTTGGTATGATTCTCTCGAGAGGTTGAAGAAAATATGAACAAGAAGAATCGGAGTAAATGGTAATCTGGATGTTAGAAAAATAAAAAAAGAAGAAATTATAATACGGACGGACATAGAATTATTTGTCGTCGTTCGAAAATGAAAAGAAAAATATTAAATACGGATGGACATAAAATTGTTTGTTGTCGTTTAAAAATGAAAAGAAAAATATTATAATACGGACGGACATAGAATTATTTGTCGTCGTCCGACGTCAATTTAATTCTCTACTACTTGCGAATATAATAAATAATATTTTACAAATATATAACAAAAGATAAACGACCATCATTATTACTAGGATTACTAGGATCATTATTACTAGGACCACTTAGGATCGATCGACCACAATCTCACACAAACATAAAAGGAGTAATCGTAAAGTATGAAAATTTCTCGATTAATTGATAATAATAACGATGAGACATAGAAAATGGACAGAGATGAAATTGTAATAATAATTAATAATTAATAATTAATAATAATAAAATAATCACGATAACATAATTCGATAGATTTCAATCATTAACTTTATTAATCGGTTTCTACTAACGAACGCGTATACTTTTGTTTATGTTTTTGTTTATTTATTTATTTTTTTTCTTTTTAATTTATCACGCTCCTCTCGAAATAATCGTTTATTATTTCAATAAATTTATTATATGCCATCGCGACGTGGCAACCTCAATCAATAATTAAATCGCTTGCAATCAGGTTTAGAGTTTCGTTGCGTAATCACGGGTCTGGACAATAGGACGGACGGGTACTTTGCTTTTCGTACCGAACCGTCACGTGAAATATTCATCAGCTTTTGAAACCTGAGACTGGGGCTTTCACTCTCTTTCTCTTTCTCTCTCTCTCTCTCTCTCTCTCTCTCTCTCTCTCTCTCTCTCTCTTCCCTCCTAACCAAAAAAGCTCTACTTTATATTCCAGTCTACGCTAAGCTATTTGAAAGTCAAACTGTTTACTGCTTCCTCTGTGCAAACTTTTGATATAGGTAAGTCTTGCCCTCCGTTTCGATAAAGCCGAGTAGTATCTCCTCCGCACGTTCTACTCTCTTTCGTTCTATTTTAAACGAATGGTTGGACGAAACTTTCAATAGCCGGGGAAAAAAAGGGACGACGGATAAGCTACGAATGAGAGATGTTCCTCGTTAAATATCTTGACAAATTTTCAAAACCACGGCGGGTATGTTGTCATCGTAAAAATGGTAGTTTCCCCATTTAAAAAAAAAAAAAAAAGAAAGAAACAAAACTAGGGAAAGAAAAAATAAAACAAGGTTGAACTTGAAGTCTACTGTGAAATGAAAAAATAAAAAGTAAAAAAGAAAACGATAAATGCCCCGATAACCAACACATTTTCCAATCTTTCTAATCGAATATTTGATCGTCGTACGTGGGAATTATTTCAACGAAAACGAAACGTTTCGCTCTTTCGAAATCGACGAACCTCGGTTTGACGATTTGTTTCAATAACTTCGGTGTAAATAAAAAATCACGTGACATTATGTCGAACGATCACGATACGGAGTATCCCCCGTACGAGATACGATGATAGTGAAAGATTTTCAATTAAAATAAACTCGATTTTGAATCGAGAAAACGAAATTATCGTTTAACGCAACGATAATTCTTGTATAACCATAAAAAATCTGGAATCGAGAATAAGCCGTAGTCGAGCAAATTAGCGATCTCTTTTTCGTTCGAATTTTCTCTCTCTTTCTCTCTCTTTACCTACCTACTTACCTAGCCGCCTCATTAAAGAACCATAATGTCCATTATGATATGGTAAAAATAAATCTTAGCCTTGAAATATCCACAAATTTAACGCGTCGGTGTATTCTTTGTAAATGTTACGAGAGAGATAAGAGACCAAAAGAGAGATTTCCAATCAGCTGGCGGAAATGGTTGCGTCTAGAGGTAGGAGATGAGATCTCTCTCTCTCTCTCTCTCTCTCTCTCTCTCATGAATACGACAGGACGAATCATTCCTACATTAGGAGATGAGTTGAGGCAGTAGAGAGGGTGAACTTACCATAGGCCTCTCATAACCCGACTTCCCGTCGGTCTTATCAGACGCAACATGTATTTTTGTGTGACTCTCTCTCTCTCTCTCTCTCTCTCTCAAAAGATCCGAGCCATTGCTTTCCAGGACGTTGAACGCTACTAATTAGGAGGTTCCGTGGTTTCCGTTTTCCATCTATCCAGGGTACCTTATTCGCCACCCATCCTCCAACGTTTCTCGACGAAGTACTTTGAGCATTCGAATCCTTCCAAGTTCCTCTTTCTGATCCTCATTAGTTTATCAACGTTAACTATGAAAACGTACGAAGTGTATATACTCTCTCTCTCTCTCTCTCTCTCTCTCTCTCTCTCTCTCTGTAGTCGCAGACGAAGTAAATAACACCTTTAACGAACGAACGAACGAACGAACGAACGAACGAACGAGCGAACGAAATTTTAGAAGACCCTCCTTCTATCGTGTATAATCATTAATTGGCTAACGTGTCTGATTATTTAGAGTATCTATTTAAATCTCCTACTTCGTTATGTACACATGCATAAACGTATAAACTCCATCTCTCTCTCTCTCTCTCTCTATCTATCTATCTATCTATCTATCTATCTATCTATCTATCTATCTCATTATAATTTTCCACGAAAGTCCCATAAAAATTTGAAAGGCACGGTATGTTCTCTCTCTCTCTCTTTCTCTCTCTCGTTATTAGCTTCAACAAAATGGATGAGGAAACGACGAAAGTGAGAAAAGCAAACGAGTAAAAGAGAGATAGAGATAGAGAGAGAGAGAGAGAGAGAGAGAGAGAGAGAGAGAGAAATAGTGAGACAGAGATAGATGGCGAGAGGCATCGATCGAACCGGAAGAACGTTCATACGTAAAAATTCAACGACCGTTCGAGTCGAAAAGGAACATGCAACTCTCCCATTAATACAAGTAATAATTTCCCTCCGGAACCGTTCCTAATGATCGTGCTCAGGAAGCGAAAGAAAGCATTGATGTTTATTGCATCGCACCAAGCAAGCAGGCAACCAACCAACCAACCAACCAACCAACCAACCAATCAACCAACCAACCAAACAAGCAAAATTTTAAACCATGTAATCCAAA
>OU427010.1:1876768-1954268 GCA_911387935.1 Dolichovespula saxonica
TTTTTGTTTTTTTTTTTTTTAGTAAATAAATTCATTTTTCTGCCTGTTAAACAAATCGGTACGGGCCAGCGATAATTTTTAATCCCCTTTTATCGATTCAACGCAAGACAAAAAATCTGCAGTTACTGTCGACGAACGTGCGCAAAGTCGAACTTAATTCCTTTAAGCCTGTTATCGATTTTGACTTGATCGCATTCGTTATATTTGTTTTTCCTTGTCGATGTTTTCCTTCTTGTCGATTTCAAGCCGAACGTACTTACACAGTTCGAACGAGCCACAATATCTTTTTGTACGATTGTTCCGACGAAGACCCTCGACTAAAGTATAAACATTTTTCCACGAATTGTCTCCGTTCATATGCGACCAACGAGCATCTTTCTTCCCTTAACTGCTCTTATTACTTTAGCTTATCGATTGTTAGTCGGAGAAGCGGCGAGAAGCCAGTAGGTAAAAATCGATCGACATACGTGCATCGTAGAGTCATAAACCAGTAGGCCAAATTCAATCGACATACTTACATCGTATACTCAACAGCAAGTCTTAAATCATGAGCCAATTCGCATAAGTCAGTCGTCGAATAAATATTAGTTTAAAAGATCAGTCAAAAATAGTCAGAAATAGTCGAAAATAGTCGGTCTCAAGTTTTATATCAAAATTATAACATAAAATCCGTCACCTTATATATATATGTATCAGATTATCAGATATAATAACAAGTCATTTATTCAATCGTTGTTATACAACACATACTCGTCAACTACGGTCCACTGCAGTAAATTATTTTGTGATATATCGCATCTGCGCTAATCATATTTACGCCGGACGCAACGGTTACGTAGATACGCATTATATATTTGTTTTGAACGGAACAGCCTTTTCGTTGGGTCCGTCAGTCTTTTAATGAGCTACGTTGTGCTTAACGAAATGATATTGATCGATTTAAAAAAAAAGGAGAAAGAAATAAAAGGGAAAACCTCGACGAGCTTGATATCACGAGAATTATAACGTGATGTTTGACGAAAATTTTCCATCTGATCAAATCATATTTTTTCCCGCTTTGAGATTACAAATATTATTCCTACATTTTTTGTTTTTTTTTTTTTTTTCTTTGACGATTTTTCGTAAAACCTCGTCGGCCGTTAATTTTCGTCGTTGGACGAGAAACGCCACCCTGTATATACGATTAAACGTACCCATAGATCATCGTTGACTATCTATATCGGTGAAAGATTTACAATTTACATTCCAGTTATAGGGTTAGGTATGCATGATCATGGTATGCAAGGTCGTTATTCGGACACCAGCTCAAAGACATGCAAATGATATTGTGAAAGGTTAACTGCATATTTTTTTCATCCCTATTGATCGCCCAGCCAAGCCACAAGCAACCACTTTGATTATTATCGACATCGATTGCCTTCACCGCCACCGCCATCGCCACCAACCCCTTCCCAACCCCCTACCCCCCTTGCCCCATACGTTCGATGGTTTTTTTCTCTGAGACTCAACGTAGTTGGTACAGTCGGCTCTTGTGTATCCTATCGGGTTTTCTCTTAAAAAAAAAAAAAAAAAAAAAAAAAGAAAAGAAAAAAATATTTTATATCCACCCTCGTTCTATTGATACTTCGATATTGAACGTCGATTTCGATGAATTAAAAAGGAATAAATAAAGAAATAAAGGAATAAATAAATCAAAAGATTTCTTACGACGTGAAACAATATATTGGACATTTTTATTTTTTCTTTATTTATTCACGTAATTATTTAGTTTATATTTTGTTTCCTTTCGTAAACTTGCAAATGAATACGAAGTCCAAAATCTATTTAAGTGTAAATAACTTT
The DNA here is from genome assembly GCA_911387935.1 of Dolichovespula saxonica. Lineage (NCBI taxonomy): Eukaryota > Metazoa > Arthropoda > Insecta > Hymenoptera > Vespidae > Dolichovespula > Dolichovespula saxonica. Next base: position 1,878,611 of record OU427010.1, read on the forward strand.
ACTCGTCCAAATGAAAATTATATCTATTAGATATATTCAAGTGAAATCACGTACGTATCTCGTCCTCATTTCGTCACGAAATTAATTGTCCTTAACTATAATATTTTCCTCGACGTTAATTGATTTCTTTCGTATAGATATGATTATTTGTTTATAGGTCGAAATATTTTAACAAAAGTTACGACTAAATTTTTATTACAGAATTTACTTTCAAGTTTCTCTCCTATTTAATTTGTGTTATTAATTTCTTTTTCTTTCTTTCTTTTTTATTTTTTTATTTTCTTTTTTTTTTGTTGAATCTCTTTCCCGTTAGTTTGTTATTTTTGAAATTGAGTACGTCTCAGAGGACACCAACCTATCTTCGAACTCGAATAATAAATTTCTTCGATTCTCGTAGTAAGATTAAATTAAAAAAATTTGTGTACGCTATCGGACATAAAGGAAAAAGAAAATTCATCTTAAATTCGAACGATTTGGTTCGTTCGCACGGTTGGCAAGGATTAAATTCGCGTTTAACAATGCCAAAATTGCCTCTTTTTTTTCTCTCTCTACGAATTTCATCCATGACGATCGAATCTATTAAAACGCGATTTAAAGTAAAATATCATAGAAAACGAATATCCCATAGAAAAGAATATTTGTACATAATTAAACGAGATCGTTTGAAAAAGAAAACGAGAAAGTATAAATGAATGGAGTTAAGTTAATTTTTCCCATTAATCTTTGAAGGGTAAAATCGTTAAAGTACGATACAGGTCGTTCTTAACGAGTCGTTCGAGGTCTCGTAAATCTGTCGTCTTTGTAGCAGGTTCGTGCATTCGCCGTACAGTCAACGTGTCTCCCTTGCCTCTACTAAAGGAAGAATTATAACTGTATAGAGACAAAGTTAGAGAGAGAGAGAGAAAGAGAGAGTGGTTGTTGGCTTCGAGTATAGGCAGTCGACTCCTTGGTTGAAGGGTACTACAGAAATCTTAGTAAGTCGGCGTAAATGACAGACAGTACTCGGCATAATGAGGCCGTTGCTAATCCTTTAGACTTTCTGTCAGTCTCTCTCTCTCTCTCTCTCTCTCTCTGATCTTCCTCTCTTCTTATCTCTCCTCCTTTTTTATTCATTATCCGTAAATAACTCTCATCCACCGCGAATTTTTCCCTTATATTTTCTCCTATCCGTAACGTTCGATAGAGATAAAACGTGATTTTATTATATTCGAATAAATAGATTTTACCTTAGTTTCTTCGTGCCGTGATAAACCTGGCGACATATCTTTAGTTAGTGTCGATGTAGTTAAACGGGTCACGGTTGAAGGGTTCATTCCATTCATACGTAATATCACGTAGGATAATGGTACGCGTCGACGTCTACGATGAATTTACATGCGTGGATAGACAGACAGATGTTCATACGAATATAACTTCATTTTCTACACATGTTAGTAACATTTATTAACATTTATATATGTATATATATATATATATATATATATATATATATATATAAAATACATGAATATGTAAATAAAAAGAGAGAGGTAGAGAGAGAGAGAGAGATGTTATTAACAAGTATGAAAGTTCAATGTGATCTTAAGTAATTATTAATTTTATAGAATATGTGTGTGTGTGTTTGTGTGTGTTTGTGTGTGTATACAGGTGATAAAATTTTGTTATTTACTTATCCATTTATTTATTTATCGCAATTCATTTATTTATTTATTTATTCACAATATGTGACGAAACGAAAAATGTGAGAGGAGAAACATGTTAACCAACAAAAAAAGAGGATAAAAAAATATAACTCGTACTTCGTATAAATATATATATATATGTATATATAATTTGACCTATAAACAAATTATCACATAATTAACATGTTAATTAACGTCTAGGTGAATACGTTCCGAGTATTGTGTCTCACACGACAAAATGAGGAAGAGACGCGGGACTGCACGTCTCGTTTCTAGGAACCAGACGACCGGGAAGCGACATTAAGGGAGGAAGCTGAATTGGATTGACATTATCTACGGTTTCAAGTTCCGGTATATCCCTCGAGAAATCAGTACAGTGCCTGCTGCTACCACTGTCCGACTCGTTCGAGATATATATATATATATATATATATACACACGCTCGTATACCAACATACAAATATATACGTTCAGATAAGTGCACACCTACAAAACTTATTTTTAACATAAGTGTTGATGTTTCGTGTATGTGTGTGTGTATGAGTGTTTGTTTGTGTTAGGGTATGATTATGGGTGTGAATGTATATGTGCTCAATAAAAGGAAACCTTTAACTATGCACGGACGAAGGAGAAGTAAATATTGTAATAATTATTTCCTTACTCTTCGCGCTTTCTCTTTCTCCTTATTTCTCTCTCGTTATTATTTATTTCCTTCTTCCTCTTCTTTTCTTCTTTTTTTTTTCTTTTATTTCCTTTTCATTTCTCATCCCAGCTTTCTATCTCTCCCCGTTGCTCTTCCCATCTGAAACGTAGTGTTAGATTACGCGACAAACGATCCAATTTAATTTCCTGACCGTTCAAGCATGCATTTAACGCTGATCGAGTTAGTCCAATTATCGTTAATTTAAAGTCAATTATCATTTTGAGCTATTTAAAACAGAATGAACTCTTTTTTATCAAGAAAAGAAAGAGATACCTGTATAATACACAAATACATAATAAGTTAATATATCGCATTAATAAGTTAATATATATATATATGTGTTTGTGTGTGTGTATGTATATGAAAAATATCGGTTGAGTAATCAAACAAACGCTACGTGAAAAGAAACATTTCGTATCTAATTGAATTTATTTAAATGACAACATATATACTATTATACTTTTTGAACGATTAATGTCAGGTAAAAAGTAAAATTTTTCAAAACCATACGATTTCTCTATAAACGGAGAGAATAATATTAAATAATTAAATGAATGCGTTTGATTACGTTTAAATACGTTAAAAATAAATTACTTAAATGAATACGTCAAACAAGAGAAATGAAATGTAATTTAATAAAAAACCTTTCGACTAAATATAATATCGCTATATCAACAATGCCTGATTATCTCGATCTGATTATCGATAACAGACATAATTGAAATTTTGACGATGAAAGGAACGAGACACGTTGGTATATAGATATTTAATCTATATATTTATATTAAATTTATATATATATATATATATATATATGTATATAAAAATTCAAAAAATACCATAGAGAGAGAGAGAGAGAGAGAGAGAGAGATAGAAGAAAATTAATTCGTAGCATTTGAAAAATGTGGAGAAGTGAGAAAAAAAAACCCAAATACATTTATCACTGAATGACCATTTATTGCGGCCAACATTTCATGCGTTTATAATCGAGGGAGCGTAACTCCGCTGCGATCGCCATTTAAAATATATACGTTTTATATTTTAATTAAAGCTTATAGATACTCCCGACTCGTATAAGCGAGCAATGGTATATACCGCGCGAATAAATGCACGCACGTATTTGTGTGTGTGTGTGTGTGTGTGTGTGTGTGTGTGTGTGTGTGTGTGTGTGTGTGTGTGTGTGTGTGTGTGTGTGTGTGTGTGTGTGTGTGTGTGCGTGAGAGAGAAAGCGCACACGAGTTTCACGTAAAAAAAAAAAAAAAAGGAAAAGAAAGCAAAAGAAAAGGAAAAAAAAATAAAAATGAAAAAGGAAAAGATTCCGTAAAGGAAAAAATTTTTTCCACGACGTGTACGCTTTAATTTGCAAGAATGCATTTATGGTGGTGCTGGTAGTGGAGGTGGTGGTGGTGGTTTTGCGTTCTTTTGGTCTTAGACACTTCAAAAGTCTCGAAAGGAGATTCAAGTACCGTGTACACGGAGACACAGGCAAAGTCACAGGGGTGACGCTTGAACTCAAAAATTCACGGACTTCAGGTATACGAACAGGTATACGAACAGGTATACAGGTATACGTGTAGACTAACAATTATACGCGTTGTGCTTGTGCACGTGATGGTACACCCACGATGCAGGATAAAATTCGCACTTAAACGAGCGCAGGTATACGAGACGCAGGTATACGAGACGCAAATCCGTGCGATGGTACTTTCGTATTACTTTTCGATTGTGCGAAATATAAATCCTCGTAGCTTTTCCCGTTGGCTCTCCTTTAAATATTTTGTAAAATTTCGTTTCTCCAGACAAATGGAGGAATTCAGAAACCACGAGTATACTGGCTTTACCGGCAACCTAACTACGGACCACTCTCAATCCTCTTAGAATGCTGAGTACTTAAGGTTACGTTTGAAATCTTCTTCCTTTAAAAGGGTTTACGGTTCGTCTATTGCCACCGCAGAAGATATTAAATCTACCGTAACTCGCTTTTCGAATATTACCATTTTCATACGAACGGGATGACGGTAATAAATTATATATTTTCTTTTCTTCTCTCTCCCCTCTCTCTCTCTCTCTCTCTCTTTCTCTCTCACTCTGTCTCTCTTTGGTATTCTTTCTTTCAATGTAAATAAACTAATTTATATAGATATTTTATATATACATATACTTCAACCATTTTTTATTAGCTTCATTTTTATACCCATTCATAGGACAAACAAAAATTATTATCTAACGATTATTAATTATTTGATAACATAATTTCCTTTTATCTATTACATTAATTTATCTACTCACTCGAATTATTCGACTCTTTTATATTCGCTTCGTTATTCTGTTTACAGAAAGGAAAAATAACAAAAAAAATAACAAAAAGCAAAATTATTAACAATAATTATTAATCGACGAATATCTTTCTCTTCTTTAACGTTAATTTAACATCGATCATTAATCAATTTTGCTTGTATACAATGACGCTCGAAGTATTAAAAAGAATAAAAAATAAAAAAAGAGAGAGAGAACCAAATTAAAACATTGTACACCTTTTGCACAAGAAAAAAAAAAGTCGTCTCAACGAAATTCAAATCGTATTAAAAATATTCGTAAAGGAGAAAGAGGGATACAAAGAGAGAAAGAGAGAGAGAGAGAGAGAGAGAGAGGGCAAATAAAAAATATTAAACAGATGCCTTAAAGTATCTACTAAATTTTTTTTTTTTAACTATTCACGATTCATCGGTCGTTCATTCTCGATTTATTTCTTTAGGTCTGACACCTTCGTGATATTTCCTTCAGACATTGTGCGAAGCAAGCTTGTCCTAGTTTCCATTAAAGAAGAAGCTTTACCTCTTCGTTCAATGGCCGGGTGGGTACTTTTAAAAGTACAAGCTTTAAAATCGTGAACATTCTAATGATGTATTTATCTCTCTCTCTCTCTCTCTCTCTCTCTCTCTCTCTCTCTCTCTCTCTCTATCTCCTTATTCCCACCATTTTCTTCCACGTCCATCGTTCTCGTTCTGAGTCTTCGTCAGTCGGTCGTATTTAACGAGAACGATGACTGTGAAAGCAACTTTCGTGGACTGTGGGTGTACGATAAAAGTAACAAATTTATTCGAGAATAATATCTATTCGTACAATTGGACCTACACGTATACAGATCTTATAATATTATAGTAATAGATTATTCGACGAAGTATAAAATAGTTTGTCAGAAATTGAATAATTCGACGAATCGTTTCAACGTGTTAAAAACGTACCAATTGACATAATACATGTTTATACATATATACATGTATATATATATATATATATATATATATATATATATATATATGTTGTTGTAATATCGAAACATTAAATAATCCCTTCCTAGTTTCCTTCGTATAATACATAATCGATCTATGTATGTTACGTATATGTGTTTATGTATGTATGTATGTATATAGTTTTTTAATAAATTAAAATTCCTATAAAAAATTAATGAATGCACCGATGTTCGTTGTATATTAACGTTCCTCGTAAACCGTACGAGTACGAAGTTCGATTTAACTATAACTCTGCGTCGTCGGGCAAAAAATTTTTGACAAATTTCCATCAAATCGATTCTATTAATCGACACCACAAATCGTCTTTTCCTGCGCGAATTTTAACTCACAAGCGTACGAATTAATTCGTTCACGTACGCGACGAGTGTTCGTTTCTTCTCCACATTATTCGAGATTAGAATTTATTCGATTAGAATTTAACTTCTCATCGATCACGCTGTACGATTTTGACGTTGAAGTTTGAGTACGCGAGAATATTGCTTGTATCGTATTTAAGAAGAATTAAAAATTTAATATTAAATTTAAGGAGAATTGGAAAGAGAGATAAAATATTGAAACAGCGAAAGAACGACGTACGTGAATCTTCTTCTTTAAATTTTAATTTCTCCGAGTTTAAATTTTCGTAATACTTAATATCTACGCAATTTTATTACGAGTTAAATTCGACGATCGAAGACGATAGAATTTATTGAAATAATTGAATATTTTATTTCGTACTCTCGAATCTTTCGAAACGCAAGGTCATTAAACTTTTTTTAATGAATTCGAAAACAAAAAGAAAAGAAAGAAAGAAAACAAAATTTCTACGATCAATCATCCGATTTGGAATAAAATGAAAGAGAAAAACAGAAGTTACTAAAGATCATATATATTGTAAGTTGAGGTAAAGGTTATAGTATTATGGATGGGTTATGGGGTTTATTAGACTGTAAATGCTGTAACTAGTATTCGAGTTACGTACTCGTCTTTTCTCTCTCTCTCTTTCTCATCGAAACGGCTTGAACTTCGCTCATTTTTTCACCCTCTCCCTCCTCCTCCACCCCGCCAGAAAGCTCCTCGCGAATGGTAATAATTAATAGCTCTGCTTTCTGCGCTATTTCTTTCTCTTGTTTTGTTCTTTTCTTTACTCTCTCTCTCTCTCTCTCTCTCTCTCTCTCTCTCTCTCTCTCTCTCTCTCTTTCTTTCTTTCTTTCTTTTTTTCTTTTTTTCTTTCTCTTCACTTTGACGAGCGAAAAGAAAAGTTTTACTTCGTTTTTCCAATACCCCGTGTTCACGTTCTCGCGCGTTAAAAAGCATCCCTCGAACGATCGATTTTTACGTTTTTCTTTCGTCCTTTTTTCGGTTATTTTATTTTTTTATTTTTTTATTTTTTTAATTTTACTCGCATATAAATTCATGTATTATTTTTCTCTTTTTTTTTTTATTTGTCTTTTTTTCGCATTACACGAATCGATACAAATGTATACTTAAATGAATAAACAAAGAGAAAAAAAAAATTACGGCGATAACGATATCGCAATAATATTTAACGGGATATTAACTGAAGTTGTAAAAGGATAATCGTAAAATAAAAACGTCGTTACAACGGAACATATAGTTGTAATGGTAAAACTGTTGTAAAGGTCCTTCTTCTTCTTCTTCTTCTTCTTCTTTTTCTTTCCCATCACTTTCCCCTAACCTATCTACCTAGGTAGGTACCTACCGTTCTCTCTTTCGAACCATTTTCTTTGTTCCCTCTTTCAAACCATTTTCCCTTTCTTTCGAAATTTTTTCCTTCCTTCCGATTGGACAGAAGACGTACCACCTCAACCATATAAATACCGGACGTAACCTTCGACGTTTAGTTTATTCAGTAAAAGGACGGTGAGAGGAAGCAAAAGAAGAAGAAGAAGAAGAAGAGGAAGAAATAGAAATCTAATTCGTGATATCGTCGAGTTATGCATCTTCCTAAAGATTTGTCTCAGAGTGAATCTGAAGTGGACGAAAGGGCAATCGTGAATGGCCCTATAAATAGAAGAAATGGAGTTGATAATTCTCGTGGCGCATTGCGAAGAAATTCCTCTAGCGCGTATCGAAACATCGATTTGATTAATAATCAAAGGAATAACAGAAGGAATCGGTCAAGAAGTAATCGACGCATTGGAAATGATTATGGTACGAATCGCGTGATCATTCGTGACGATGACGATGACGACGATGACGATGACGACGATGACGAAGACGACAACGAGAATGAAGAAAATAATCCTGAAAGAAATCCTCGAAGCGTAGATCCGGCAGTGAATAGAAATATGACTAACGAAAATCGAAGACTCGCGTTGAGGAGATTATACAAAATGCTTAGGAGATTTCATACCTCGTGTTGTATCGCCCATGATTATCTCTCCAATGTATCGTTGGAAGACTTGTGTTGAGGTATCGCAGTGAGATGAAAAGAAAAAAAGAAAAAAAAAAAAAGAAAGAAATGGTGCCACATACACGAGAAATCATTTTATTTCCTTTACGAAACAATTTTACGTGACCACCGAGAACCTTGCCAATCCAGATGCAATCCGGATGCAACCCAAATGCAACCCAGACGCAATTCGGGACACGCGTGGATCTATTTCCTCCGTCCTAACTATAAGTATTCGTTGTGATCATAATTATCCAATAATCTTTGTCTACCGAACACTTTCCTTTGATTTATTTTCTTTTTTTTGTTTTTTTTTTTTTCTTTTTAACAAAGATTACTTCCGTAAAATAAAAATAAAACTTACGAAAATGTAACTTGAAAGACATGTAAGATTATGGCGTATAACTTTTTCATGAACACGTTTATAACTTCAACGTGAAATAATGTTCTATGTGTCAAATGATATTCAATTAAGTTCGCATCGCGAATAAAATTAATATTATGTCAATTCGCTCATCACATCACGTATACAATGTGCCGTTGGCATTTAATGATACCTGTAATGATCATATCTACTAAAAACTGAACATATTTGTATCCTCAAATCTACGTATATAAATTTGATCTTGTCAAATAAACGATGTGATACCAAAAAAAAAATAAAAAAAGAAAAAGTGATATTGTGTGATCGTTTTCCTTTTTATTAATATTATGCTGATTTAAAAGTCAATTCGATACTTTATTATGAAGTTAAGAAGACAAGGATGTAAGAGGAGCAGCTGCCCGATCGCGAACGCTTTGTATCGAAGCGTTATGAAATAATTTGAAATTCAAAATGATATTTTTATTTCTTGAAATTAAAATATTCTTCTCGATGGATTTTTATAAAACTCATTAAAAAAAAAAAAAAAAAAAGAAAAAATTACGTAACATTTTAATTTTTATCCTTGAAACGTTTAAAAAGTTAAAGAAAAAAAAATTTTTGAAAAATATCTTTGTTCGATAATTCGAATAATTCGTTGGAGAAAAAAAACAAATATTTTGGCATCAAAAAATTTTCAAAAATCGACGGTCTCACAGCCACAGATTGAAGTCGATCCTTCCAAAGTTCGACGTCACTTCTGCCTCAAAACTTGAACGCTCCTTCCTCAAAATCGTGTTTCTCAAAAACTTGAATGAAATTCGATACTTCGTCGTATCGAAAAAAAATCTTATTTTATTTTTTTTTTCAGGAACCATAATTCATTTTCTTTTGCAATCATTAAAATACCACCTTTATATTTTATAATAAAATCGCATCGTAAATTCAATAGCTCGTATTTCTGTATTGAGTGCATATATTAAAATTATTTTTTTTTCTTCTTTTTTTTCGATATACTTTAAAGACCTTTCGTTTAGTTCTTTTTTTCTTCTTCTTCTTCGTTTTCGATAATACTCCGAGATGAGATATTTATTGCAAACGAGGTACAAATCCACTTTGCTTGGTTCGTCATCGATAATTCCAAAAGTATATTGGATTGTTTTTTATTTTTTACTTTTTTTATAAAATAAACACTCCTCGAATTACACATTTCATGCGCGTATTCGATGACTTTTTATCGATGAAACAAATTACGTGCGAAAAATAAGCAACAACAAAGGGGAAAAAAAATGAAAAAGAAAGAAAGAAACAATCGCAAATATTTGCCTCTCTCTCTCTCTCTATCTATCTCTTTCGGTGCGTCTAAGCGCACGCGATCCTTCGAAATTTTGTTTTTATTTCAATTGGAGGAAGAACTTTTTTCGATCGAGAAACTCCGGGAAATTCGTCATAATGGTGTAGGCTTTATCGCACAAGTATCGACTAGCTTGATGGCGTATTGCGGTCGGATAAGTGGCTTTAATCCAGCTTACCTCCAAATTCCATGATCGATATGAGCGCGAGAATCGAGGCCCTTTGAAGCTATGTACATAACTTGCAACGATTTGTTTTACTGCAAATAATCCGATTTTCTCGATCGGTAATCCATATCAACGGTATGGAAACGTTCCGTTTCGTTCCGTTCCATTCCGTTCCGTTCCGTTCCGTTCGATTTCGAAGTTTTTATGCTAAATCAAAATCCGTTCATTCCTTTCATCATCCTCTCGTCGTAATATTTTCAATAGAGATAAATAAATGAATAAAAGAAAGAAAAAAAAGACGTTAACACCGAGAGGAAACCTTTACTATTACATTATTTTCGAGTTTGCCCAAGTTAGAAATCATTTCGGAGAGGAACAAAAATTTATCGATGTCATTAACTATCTTCGAGTCTGTCCAAATCGATGTAATTCTTATCCAATGATAATAATAATAATTAAAGAAAAAAAAAAAAAAAAAGAAAAAAGCAGAAGAAGAAGAAGAAGAAATAAAAGTAGATATAAGTCGGGAACCGTATCGAAACGTTGTAAGTAATAAAGTCGCAGTATCGATACCACCTTTAGGTGACCCCCTCCCCCCTCCCCCTTCTCAAAACTTTTCTCCATTCAGATTTTCAATGGGCTCTTTCCTCGTAAATGTAGGGGAAATAATTTACGACTTTTAATCTCGGCAATAGAGAGAGAGAGAGAACGAGAGAACGAGAGAACGAGAGAGCGAGAGAGAGAGAGAGAGAGAGAGAGAGAGAGAGAGAGAGAGATTCTAACGACGACGAGTTAAATAAGTGACAACCGTCTATGTACCTAAGGTATTTATGTATGTATGTTAACGTTAGAGGACACGCTACAAGCAATAAAACTTTCTCGCTCGACAATACTACGGTCGCTTAATTACCCTCGCAATTTCCTACGATCCTTTTACGAAAAGTCTACGAACATTTCGATTATGCTCGACGAGTTTGATCGTAAAAACTTTTATTGGGACTTCTCCCTTCCGACGACTCGGCCCCTTTAACCCTCCATCCCACCCACCCACCCACCAACTTCACGGTGCCCTTTAAATTCTACTATCACCGTTCTACGACACACTCAAAACGCATAAATTCGTGTCTCTTAAAATCCATTTTACTCCTCTCTCTCTCTCTCTATCTCTCTCTCTCTATCTCTATCTATCTCTCTCTCTCTCTCTCTCTCTCTATATATATATATATATATATATATATATATATATATATATTGCTCTTCGGATCTTTCTGTCTCGGTCTCCGTCTTCGTCTCTGTAATTCTTTATTTCTCGTTCTTCTTTTTCGCGACCATATATACAACTCTTTTTTCTTTGGTATGGTGGCGAATACGAGGGAAAATGGGATGGAGAATCGTCCCTTTGAATATTTCAAATCGAAACTTGCTCGTGCGTTAAATATTCGATCTTGAACGATCGAAAATTGTATTACCATGAACGTTCTTCGCGCTACTTTTCAGGTCAATCCGCGCTTAACGGAGAGTATCTCGGTATAATTCGAGTTACCCTGTGATTTACGATAGCCGAAGCTCGACGGTTTTTAGACCGCGTACTTCGTTATCTATCGCGTAGCATGTAAAATATCGAGAAGATCGGTAAATGGGTGGACACGATCGAGGTACGAGAAGAATTATTGAAAATCGATACGAGTCTTTCAGACTGAAAAATAAAAACGAAAAATAAAAAAATAACAATAAAATAAAAATATATAAATATATTTTAAAATATATATGTGTGTGCGCACGTGTGTGTGTGTGTGTGTGTGTGAGATCGTACGATTAATTTGTTTTTTAATTAACTGAATCAATAGGACTCTTTCTGTTTACAAAATAAAAGTTATATATATATATGAGATCGTATGATTAATTAAAAAAATAATTAACTAAATCGATACGACTTTCTTATTGAAAAATAAAAACAAAAAATAAAATAATATATATGTATGTATATTTAAAAAATATATATATATATGTGTGTGTGTCACATCGTACGATTAATTAGTTTTTTAATTAATTGAATCGATAGGACTCTCTGTTTAAAAAATAAAAATTAAAAATTAAAAAATTATATATATATATATATATATTAATATATATATATATATATATATATATATATATATATATATATATATGAGATCGTATGATTAATTAAAGAACTAATTAACTAAATCGATACGACTCTTCCTTATTGAAAAATAAAATAAAATAAAATAAAATAAAACGTACACCTATGTATAATACCTATATATGCCAATGACCGTAGAATTAATTAAAGAACTAATTAGCCAATACGGTACGACTGACGTTGAATCACGAATTTTTTTAGATTCCGATATTTCGATCATATAATTCTAATACGTTATATTTAATGCGTGTTTGTTTGTTTGTTCGTTCGACTCTACTCTCTCTCTCTCTATCTCTATTAATTCTGCTGATAATATCAAATATGTATAAATGTAAAATTATACTTCGAATCCATTCAAATTCACTTTTCGTAAGTTCAAAGAGATTCGTTTATCCAACCTGGTATTACCCTTGAGGCGACATCGGTGGCGACGTTAAATTAGCTTAGAAATGAAACTACTAGATCAAATTTACCGTCCTTACGTTGAAACGTTTATTACCATCGTCGTCGAGTAACATCGTGATTGGTCTAGATCAGAGAAAATTTTCTATTTCTTACATTGCATTGCAGTAGTAACAATAACATTCTCTTGATATAATTTTACATTTCCATTTCTCAAGTTAACGGTATCGCGAATACAAACGTTACGAATTCTCTCCATGCTGTCGTATATAACCGTATCGCAGGGAGTATCAGTCATTTTGAATATATTTAAAATCCGAAAAGTATTCTCGCAACGGAATAAGTAAATAAATATAAAAAAAAAAAAAAAAAAAAGAAAAAAGGAAAAAAATCCACATCACGTCGAAGAATTCGAATTTGTAGAATCAGAAAGAGGAAGAATGAGAATAAAAAGAAGAGGAAGAGGAAGAGGAAGAAAAGAGAAAGACAGGAGTAAATTGTTATCACGGAAAGAAATTTTTTCTGAATACTTTACAAAAACTTTTCCTATTCGTTTTATCGTGTGCGTGTGTATGTGTATGTATGTGTGTGTGTGTGCGTGAGAAAGAGAGAGAAAGAGAGAGAGAGAGAGAAGGAAAGAGAAAGAGATAAAACAGATAGAAGAGAGTTATGCCAGTAGAGAGTTTCCTGGAAGAAGTTACGCCGACTGAAAAGTTTGACGGTGGAGGCGCAATGTAAATTTCTCATACAATTTTGTCGGTACACATCCGCCATAAACATATTACCGGGTAGAGAATAAAGGCTGGATGGGAGGGGAGAGGAGAGGGGGAATAGGGGAAATACTTTCTTCCATAACGAGAATGAGAAGCCCACGACAATTCCGTGCCTCGTATTTTCAAAATTGCAACAATTTCCTTTTCCTTACTATTCGACTTGGATTCGTATACGGAAACTCGAACGTTATACACTTTTTTATTCTTTTTCTTTTTTTTGTTTATTTTTATTTATTTTTATTCGTTTCTTTTCTTTTTGAATTTTGACGAATTATACCTTCTCGTAGAAATTTTCCCGTTAGGGATTTTTTGTTATCACGTAAATGTTGACGAATACGTGTTTAAAGGTAGTAACCATGACAAGTATCGTAGCGAACGCGTTTCTGTGTATAATCTTAGCTTTGACGTTACAAACAATTTTTATACGTGCATATATACCTCTATGCATATATTTGTATTTATGTATATATTATTTGTTGCATTTTTCTTTCATCCGGTACGATTCGTTGTTGGATATTAAACGTGGAACGTTTTATTTTGACGAATTATGAGGAATTATATCTTCTTACGGCATTTCCCTTTAGTATGACATAATGTGAATAAAGAATAAAGCATTTTAAAATTGATCCTCGGCAAATATCGTTGCAACAAATGATATTTGCAAAATAATCTTAACTACAGTATCATTATTAATTTTTAACGTATTAATATTATAATTAATTTTAATAATTAATACGTACGTGTGTATGTACGTAGACATTTAAGACATTTTTTGAAACTTTATTCGTATATTTTTATTTCCCTCTCTCTCTCGTTAGCCTTTAAATCAGAACTTTTAACATTTACACGTTACACATTCGTATCCGATATCTGCATATTCAAACATATTGTAATATTGAAAATTGTGATGAAAAATTGGTGCCGTTGCTAATTTAGTGCGTTATACCTACGAAATCCGTTCCGATTCGGTTCTTCGACGTGTGGATATACTTATATACACGTATACACATATGTGTGCGGGCGCTTGTATGCGTGTACGTACGTCAGCTTGTTCGTGTGCGTATGTACGCGCGTTACGTACGTGTCTATGTTAACATGCACGTTGAAGTCCCGCACACCGGTCCGTTACCGTAGTCTAAATCAAACAGCACTGCAAATTGCAAATGAGAGCTAATTGCTTTCGTGCTTTACTTACAACCGCAGAAACGTTTTAACAGGCTCTGACGCGCGCCGGAGTGTTCGTAAACGTTGGGATGGCCGCTGTGTGTTACAGGGAATTTAATCCCAATAAAGGACCAACCAATGGAACTTAACTTCCGACCATCGTATCGCGCGCTTGGAACTTCAATCGAATAATACGATTGAACGCGTATCCTTTCCCACGGACCGACGATTCCCCACGATTTGATTGCTTAGATTTTCGAATTGTCCCTTTCGAGTTCTGGCTCTCCGGTGGTTTTAGAAGTTCACCGTCTCGACATCGTCGAGAAAGTGAACTTACGTATCTAGGTATACAAAATAGAAAGAGATAGACATATAGATAGATCGAGAGAGAAAGAGGATAACTCAATATGTGTATTGAAAATCGAACGAATCAAAGAGAATATATTTTAATCGACATTTAAAAAAAAAACAATTACTACAAGCACGTAATAAAATCTTAAATCTGTGTATTTCGATGAACTTCTCTTCCTTTTATCTCTTTCTCTCTCTCTATCCCTCTTAAAACTAATATTAATAAAACCCAATAATCGATGGTGTAAATTGTAGGAATATAGTGAAAAAGAAATTAATGCCGATCGCCGTATTGAAAATAATTTGAAATTTTTTAAACGGACTGTATTTTTTATTTTTTTTTTTTTGTTTTTTTTTTTTGTTTCGTCTTGATAAAATGGAACGATCGTTAAGTGACACGCAATGAGAATAAGACGAAGAACGGATATTTTCAAACGGAATCGATTAACTAAATGCGTATATCCTCTCAGCTACGAGTAGGATAACAATTTTTTATACGCCGATTAAGGTGCATTCGAAGCATACGTACGTATTAAACGAAAAGAAAAAAAAAAGAATCTTTCGAAATAAATCTTTCAATTTATTTCTTTTTTCTTCTTCTTCTTCTTCTTCTTCCTCCTCTTCCTCCCGCTACCTCGCCGCTACCGCCGTCGAAAAAAAAACGAAAATAAAGTAAAGAAAAAAAAAAGAGGGACCAACAGAGAAAAAAGCTGTAGTAGACGGAAAAGCTATAGTTTATACTCGATAGCATTCATGGCCTTGCGTATATCTGTTTACAGAACGTGTTTGTTTGTATGCCGGCGGTAGTTAGTGTGTTTGGTTCGATGATACAATTGTATGCACAGTGTGGACTCTATTTGCCGGTGCACAAGGACACACCGTAGTTGGTGTTGGTCGGTGCATAGGCTCAGTCGATAGGAGGAGGAGGAGGAGGAGGAGGAGGAGGAGGCAGCAGCAGCCGTTGCGTTGAATGCATAGGCGGATATCTGTGTTTGTTCACCCAGAATACGCTTTGAGCTTTGTGCTATGACAGCGACGTTACATCTACGGATCTAACCGCAAAGTTCGGAGCTGATCGTTCGATCACGATCTTAAGCCGACACTACGGCTACCCCGGTTACCACACCATCGGGACACGATCTATCTGCATACGCCATAAAATACCCGTTAACGAGCTACATAATAATCTCTGATGTTTGTTTCGTTTCGTTTTGTTTTTCTTTTTCTTTCTTTTTGTTTTTTTTTTTTTTTTTTTTAACGAAGGGAGAAAAGTAACCGAAAAAAAAAATGAAAAAATAACCAAATAAAAAGGAAAGAAGTAAAAGGGAACGCGTCATTTCTTCCTCGAAATATCTTTTCGGATTTCCTTTTTTTTTTTTTTTTGTTCTTTTAGACTTACGAAACGAAGGATTTTCCGCGCGCATTAATGGAAACTTGTTAATCTACTCTACAAAGTAAGATAAGTAGACAGTGGTATCTGTTTATACCATTCCCACAGAGTGTATCTATCTATCTATGTACGTATGTACGTATGTATGTATGTATGTATATACTTATGTATAGACTGGAAGAACTAATTCCGACCACTAATGGCTCTGCCAATAGCAATGTCTTTAAGACTGAATAGTGATTATCGTTCGTAAGAGCGACCGAAAGAGAAATCCCTCTCTTTACTGATTAAAAATAAATACGAACAAGGAAATTAGAGATCCCCATTTCTTTCGAAATTAATTACAACTTATTTAACTTACGTAGTTAATTACGCGATCGCGATAATATTAATTTTTTATCGTCCGTTAGAAATTAATTTTCTACGTATTAATTATCCAGGAGAAAGTTACTAAGATTAAAAAAAAAAATGTGTATCCTTCGAATTACATCGAAATGTACCCTTTTATTATTATTATTATTATTATTATTATTATTATTATTATTATTATTATTATTATTATTATTATTATATAATATTTACGTACACGTGTGAACTTTCAACGAATTCGCAATCCCAATGTATTCTCAAAATCCGACTTTCTCCTAAAGGCCATATATATCGTCGCTGAGAATAGTTGTCTCATTTTTTTTTTTAAATTTCGTTGGATAGTTACTAATAAAAAACATCCATTGTCATCCCATTTACCAAGCTCAAACATTTTTAGTCAGGCACGTATACGTACTTGATAAAGTCTCTCGGGTCGAGCAATAAATAAACAGTGAACGGTAGACTCCTAAACAATACGAGCCATGAATTTAATGCCGGTACCTACCATTCAACGCTCATGAATCCATAGGATCTTTTGTACGAAGGATCGTTCCTAAGATTTTTCGAACGTTTAGAATGAACCATCCTAACACGTATGGTCCAGAAACAATAAGCAATCTTCCTTTCTCTTTCCTCCTCCTCCCCCTCCCCACGCACTTTTTCTTCAAACTCCTCCCAGCGGAACTTACTCTTCTTCAATTTCATTATCGTATGAAACGTTCGTACTCAACTGCGAGACAATCGAGTCTTATCAACATCACCGATAATACGTCATAGCTCTTAGATATTAAGCACAAATAAAGAACGATTTAAGTCGCGCTTAAGTACAAAATCGACACCGCTTGGATTCGACGTCGATAACTTCGAAAGTATAACGAATCGTTTTAATCAATCTTTTTTTTTTCTTTTCGCTTCGAAGAAAAAAAAATATTCCTTCGAGAAAAAAATCACGAGAAATATCGGATTGATCGACTTGAAATTCGGACGCACAATAAATACTCTCAGATACATTATCTACAAAGTATTATAGGTTATGATATATGCGATAAGTTAATTGATTTTTTTAATATTAATCTTTTGCTCTCCATTATTTCTGCAAAATTAATGTTTCCTTTACTGATCGCCATTTTCTCAAGATAAAAAAAAATTTTCGTAGCGGCAATATTCGCGAATAAGGAAATAATTTCTGTTTTTATTTATTTTTTCTGTCCCCGATGCACCGATTTCTGTCTGATTAACGACGCGTGTTTTGTCAATGGATCTCTACGATGGAATCATAGCTGAGGCGCCGTCATTTTTTAATACTTTTTGTATGATAGATAAACGATAAACCAGCGTGTGGCGAAAAAAAAAATAAGAAAGAAAAAAAGAAAAATGTTCGTTTGACACTTTTGAGTTCGTAGATCTTTAAAAAAAAGTAAGCCCATCTTTCTTAAGCGCTCTGGGTGGTCTGTCCCTCTCCCCTCATCCCCTCCCCACCTCCCCTTAACAAAGACGTCAACAGTGACAATCAATTATATCAGCAAAATTAAGTGCCACGCTCGTTCTACATAATTAAAATTTCCGAGGTTTACATAAAAGATTATAGGATCTATCTGATTTACGAGTCACTATCACGAAAGTTGTCTTGTCATCTAAAACAACGCGAGAGATACTGATTACGTAAAAACGGGCATTCTTTTACTCTGATTAATCGTTCGATCGAGCTTTGGAGAATCGACGTAGAAAAAAAAATAGAGAGAGAGAGAGAGAGAGAGAGAGAGAGAGAGAGAGAGAGAGAGAGAAAGAAACAAACAAACAAACGAAAAGATCTATTATACTCTTTTCAATTATCTAGTTCTCGTTGAATCTCCTGGAACGTCTTGCCTTTAGTTTCCGGTGCCAAATTAAATAAAACAAAGATAATTATCCAGACTATTATGCAAAATCCAAAAAATGGAAGAGAATGGCCGTAATTCAAATTTATCGAAATAAATATATATAGCTTGCTGACTATCACCCCGAATAAACCACCGGCGATGGCGGTAATAGAAGAACTAACGGCTTTAACTTCGATCGAGAATATCTCCGATGCCATGATAAACATAAGATTCGCGATCGAGTTTGAAAATAGGATTAACGTGACAAATGCCGTTGGTGGTACCAAATAATACTCGGATATGTCCACGTCGATGTAATCCTTGACGTAAAAGTATGAACCAATGGTTAGATTGGAAAATCCAATCGCAATACCCGAGACGAATATCAACGGTTTACGACCCAATTTATCGACGATGAATATTATCGATACTGACGATAATAACAATGTAATACCGATTATTACGTTACCGGTATAATGTGACATACCGCTTGACGTTTCTTTGAATATCAATTGTCCATATATCGTCATCGTTATGAAACCGCTAAAATGATTGCAAGCGACGAACAAAAGGATTATCAAGAAGGCACGTCTGTTGCACTTCATCGCGAATACGTTCCTCAACGTTCTCGTGTATCCTCCGTTGTTCTCTTCTTTCATCTTCGACGATACGACGATTGCACTCAATTCCTCGGTAACGTCGATTTTACCGCGTAATTTTTCTAATACGTTTTCGGCCTCCTCGATTCTACCTTTCATTGCGAGATAATACGGCGATTCCGGCATGAATGGCATTAGAACGACGAAACAGATCGACGGGATTAGAAAAATACTGGCCGTCGTTGTTATCGTCAGATAGGGTACTATTATGTAAGACAGCAAGGTGCCGAGATTAAACGTGATGCCTATTAACGATCCGTTAAAACCACGCGTTTTTACCGACGATATTTCGCCCAAATATATCGGTGTTATGACGAGGCCCAATCCAAAAGAGACGCCGGAGAAGAATCTTGCCACGTACAACACCTGCAAGCATCAAATAAGAGAGAGAGAGAGAGAGAGAAAGAGAAATATCAAACATCTGTTAATAAACTATTTCTATTGAGGTGTTACGTACGTTCTCGAAAAATGATAAAAAAAAAATATATATATATATGTATACATTTATATTTATATATATATACAATGACGTACTTCGAAAATTTGATATTTTCAAAAAGGAAATAAAAAGAATCGATAAACTGATAATAATACCGCGTTGTTAATTCGAACGCGATTTGCGGATTGCATATCCGATATGTAATCCGTGAGCAAATTGAACGAGGGATAAAAAAGAAATGTTGGGTCAAGTAACGGATACGTTATTATTTATTAGTTCTTCGATATTTTTCTTTATTTTCTTTTTTAATTACCTTTTTGGAAAGTCGAAAATTTACGGAAGCACAGAAGTACGTCGATTTTTTGACTCTCGAGAACGTGACGTAATACCTTTAAGATCGTTTCACACATTTCGATTGAATCGTTCACGTTCACACATATCATTTAAATATATTATCCGAAAGACGATACATACGTATCTTAATCTGTGAATTTAGAGATCTTTAAACGTAGGGGCAATTAGGAAAATTTCTATTTTTTCTTTTTTTCTTTTTTAACAAAATATTTTTTTAAGCAAGTTATCAATATTCTCCGATAGGGATAGACGAAACGATAAAAAAATAATCTTCTCCTTTCTATGGGGTGTCGGCCATGTCGCAAACGAAAGACTTTATCAGATTTCTGTCAGCAATTTCGAAGAAAAAAAAAATAAATAGATAAATAAATAATAAATAAATAATAAAAACAATTAATGCGTGAATCAACCATTATTCGGTTTCGCGTACACGCGTAAAAAGATTTGACGAGGTGACATATCTTATCAGATTCTCTCAGCGCGATAAATAAACAAGTCGTAAATGTTACGCGACAGAAATTTATACGAGAGATTACGTGAGAGAATCAAAAAGGAAAAAAAAAAATCTTTATCTTATTAAGGTATCTTTTATTGTTTCATATTAAAACCCATACTCTTGACTCGACATAACCGACGATTAGAAATATTCTAAAAATATACTCGGTGATTGGAGGAAGAAGAAGAAGAAGAAGATGATGACGAAAAAAAAAAAAGAAGAGAAAAATTCACGTCTCATTCCCATTGAAATTATTACGACCAAACGTTAAATAAAATACTTACTGAGACGCTCTTCGCAAATATGATCAAACACCAACTGGCGACGATCGGTAAACCGCAAATCAATAGGGTATATTTTCTTCCAATTTTGTCAGTCGCAAACATATTTATTGGCGGTCCTAACATTTGACCGAACATCAGCGAAGCCGTCAAAGTTGATATATCCGAAGCATTAACGGGAATTGGCGAATCCGTTGTTAGCAACATCATGATCGTCGGTGAATTCCAACCAAGCATTATGCCAATAGACAAAGTTAACACGCTACCTGAAAACGTATTTTTCGAAATTAACCCGAGGTCGAAGAATTCCTTCTTTTTCTTTCCCTCCCCCTGCCCTCCCCCCCCCGTTTTTTCGACGATCTACGCAAACACGATTTATCGCGCAACGAAGTGCCTTACAAACGAAAATCGCTAGATACTCCCAGGTTTTCGAGCCATGAGGTGACGTGTACTTTCCCTTATACCCATCCCCGTTCATTTCTAATTCTTTGCACAACGGGAATTCGTCTGTCCGCGGACTCGAAAGAGAAATTGTCGAGAGCGTTACTCCGCGGAACACTGTTCGTTTTATATATTCGCGCAAGTACGTAAGTACGCATATGTGCGATCGTACCGAAAAAAAAAAAAAAAAAAGATCTCTTTTTTATCTCAATAATCCCCGCTTTTGTTGTACTTGAGATAACGCGAGAGAAAAAAAGAAAGAAAGAAAGAAAGAAAGAAAGAAGGAAGGAAGGAATAAAGACAGAAGAAAGAAAGATAGAAAGAGAAAAGACAAAAAAGAAACAAAGGGGAGGAAGTAAAACAAACAGAACCGAGATTGTAACATATTTATAACGCAACCCTCGAAAGCGTGCATGTCTAACTATTATTCTCATGAGATACTCATATATCTATCCCCGTAAATCAAACAACGCGTTTTCTTACTTCTTAGACGTATCTATGTATTTATGTGTGTATGTATGTATGTATGTATGTATGTATGTATGTATGTATGTATGTATGTATGTATGTATGTATGTATGTATGTATGTATGTATGTATGTATGTATGTATGTATGTATGTATGTATGTATGTATGTATGTATGTATGTATGTATGTATGTATGTATGTATGTATGTATGTATGTATGTATGTATGTATGTATGTATGTATGTATGTATGTATGTATGTATGTATGTATGTATGTATGTATGTATGTATGTATGTATGTACCTTACACGTACGATCTCCTCTTTTAGACACGTATATATGTACTTACTATATATATGTGTGTGTGTGTGTGTGTGTGTGTATATTTATATGTAACGTGAAGTGTCCATTAATGGCACATGCCAAAGGTAGAAAACCCTTTCAAATTTATCGAAACTTTTCTTTTGATATGTCTTCCATTATATATTTCGTATTTCTATCTATATAAAAAGGGGAAATATTTATCTACATGTTCCATATACATAGATACATACGTGGATATATTCACGTGTGTTGGAAACTTATTCAAAGGAACGAGTAACGTTAAACGAGACGTATACAACTGGGACGATTCCAGACGATACAAAACGAATATATATCAACTGTCCTTTTAGTATAGTTGTCACGATCCCATCGAAGTAACGTTCTTTAATGTTACGTGTTACTTTCCATATCATCGAGCATGTTCAATCGCACGTATTTGATGTTATTTTCTTTTGTATGATAAACAAAGGTAAGGACAAAAGGAGGACGTAGGTAAAAGCGAATTGAAACGAAAACAAGGGCTTGTTATCTGACAATTCTGCTATTTTACGCGATTAATCGTTTCATTTTTTATAGAACGAAATTTTGATCGCGTTGAAAAAATTTGTTAAAAGTGTAAAATTCTAATCGCTCATCGCTTATAATTTTATTAGTACAATTTTTATAATTATATGCATTCTCCAAGTATAATTCGTACTTGTGGAAACGTTAAAAGTTTCTGACGTAAAGTTACGATTAATTTAATATGGCATTTCGTTAATTAATAAGTAATTATACTGTACCGGATATAATACGTTATAATTTAAAAACTTCCAATGAAATGTGACAAATCGAATTTTCGATAAAATGAAGATAACTTAAAAAAAAAAAAAAATAGAAAAACATAAGTTACTTGAAAGTTAGGTACGTGACGTTATGGAGAATTAAAAATTTATCATGAAAAAAAAAATAAAAAGAATAAAATAAGGAAAAAGAAATCGAATTAATGAGAAAAAAAAATAAGAAGAAGAATTTCGATTAAAAGTTCTTGTTTTTATTCAATATTGAATAAAAATTATATATAATTATATATATATATATATATATATATATATATATATGTGAAAGAAATGTAATTTTACAATGACCTCTAACAATCGTAGTCAACGATAAGAAAAAATAAATAACTCGTGGTTCTGAATTTCTTGAAGCGAAATTTCATCGATAATAGCTTTTAAAAGGATTGACGCGAACTTATCGATTGACAAATATTCTCTCTCACACACACACACACACACACACACACTCACTCCCGAGGCCAGTCGGTACAATGAAAACATTAGAAGTAAAAACAAAATAAAGAAAATAAACAATAAATCCAAATATAACGCGGTCGTAGATAATCCGATCGACGTCATAATAGATTAGGTAAACGTTTAGATGGGAATAAGTGTTTGATCTAAACAAACGTCATTTTGGGTCAACGAGCAACGTCGTTACCCGAAGATAGGACAAGTTGGAAATTCGTCTGATCCCGTTAGAGGTATGTCTCTATGTTGGATCCCCCGTTGAAGCCGCGCGAGAGACCGTCGTTGGCCTTCAACGACAACCCTTAATTGACTCTGTGTCCGATGCTTGTAACCTCCCTTGTTAGACGTCCGAAGGAGCGGTTACGTTTGCGGCACTACGATCCTTTGGACCGATCTAGATTGGGCCGAGTTATACCTTTCTCAGGGAATCCCGTGTTAGACATTGTTGTCCCGAAATGTCCCGTGAGCTAAATTAATATTGTCCTCCTGCTACCCTCCAACCCCCTCCCCTCTCCCCCAATATCCAAATACACCCGATGAGATTTATTATCCTTATCAGGATACCACGCTCTTCTAGTTTCTTTTCTTTCTTATTTTTATTTATTTCTATTTTTGTTTTCTTCCTTTTCTTTTCCCTTCTCTATCTCCTTTTACCTTTCATTTACCTTTATTTACCTTTACTTTGCCTATCCTCTTCATTCTTACACACACACACACATGCATGCGCGCGCGTGTATGTGTATTATGTACGTGTGTGTAAATGTACGCATACATTAAAAAAAAAGAAAAAAGATAAGAAAAAATATATTAATCATTATCGACAGTGACAATTTAATGATTTTAATATTTTGAGGTAGATATCTTTTAATCGAATAATCAAACATGGCAGTGCGTTTTGATGTAATAAAGAAATAAATATTTGATAAATAAATAAGTGAATATTAATTAATGACGAAGGGGAGGGATATTGTTCCTTCGAAAAGTCAATCGATAATTCTACGTCGAATTATATGAAATCGTGCTAATGAATGTTCGCTCGATTTCGATTTTTAAATAGACTACCTGTCGATATATTTTTTTTTTTGCCATCTGATACCGTAGAAAAACAATTACCCTTTAAAGCGATGAATTCGTTCGAAAAATTATTACCGTTATAACATACGTACTTACAATATTATTTTATGTGTAATCAAATGTAACAATCTTTACAAGTCATTTATTCCGTTCGAAACGTTCGATTAAAAGTGTTCATAACGTGAATATAAACGAATTATAAATGTCTATCTTTTTCTTTATTTTTATTTTTCTTTTGTTAATATTTTTTAACTTTTATTCGAAAAAAAAGAAAAAGAAAATCACAATTTGTCATAAATAAAAGTTTCTCCGTAAGTATCTCACCTCTTTCGCTTTTCATTATTTATTATTTTTCGTATTAATAAAATAAAATATTATTTGACGTGCATTAAAATTTCTGTTTCTCTTTAATTCGAAAATGTTCAGTACCGTAATACTTAAGCATTCAAAATGTTTGCGTTGAACGAAAAAATCCCTTGAAACTCTCTGAAATTGGCGTTCTTCAAGATAGAAAAGGGTCCAGTCGCTACTTCAACTGCGGCATTGCTATTCAGAGAGGAGTTTTGCCATCTCGAAACGTCGAGAAATTTTAATACCGCACGCCACGACATGTCCCCGTAGAATCGACAAGTCTTCTCGGTGGACGTACACCATCCTGAGTATCTGGCAATTATACAGTAGGATAAATAAGCTCGGCCACCGAGGAGATACGTGACCAGAATTTTTTTTTAAACGTGGTCATTCGTACCCATGCGCCATATCGATCGAACCCTGGTCAAATAAGAACTAAATAAGTAATTTTGTTTTAGTCGCACATAAAGTTATCAATGTTTTATTTTGTAATTGCGATCATTCTCATTAAATCATTCTTATTAAATTTAATAACGATCACTGGACGAAGAAAATAAAATGTCGTTTACGAGTAATAATTTCCTTTTGATTTCGTTGCTTTCGTCAAATTTGAACGATTTTGCGAACTTTACTCTTTCAAGGCAAATTGAAAAATTTTTTAATCATTTTGTATTTTTTTCTTTTTTTAATAAAATTTGAAAATCTTCAAGCTTGCACTTTTTCGGCGTAACATTTATTTAAGAAAATTTGATAAAACGGATATAAATGGAACGTATCCGTCCACGTTTATCATTCTTTTAGAAGATTTTTTTTAATTTTGATAAAAGACAAAATAAAATACAATAAAAGTGTACTTTACGTAGTAGGTAAATACTAAAAGAGCGTTAATGTAAACAATTCTCTCGAAACTGTTACTAATCAAAGTTGACTGTTACGATCGATTTCGAATAAAAAAAAAAAAAATAAGAAAAAAAGAAAGAAAAGAAAAAATTTGAAAAATAAATTAACAAATGAATAACTGAACTCCCTTGAATTTCAATCGGATCAAAACTCTAATAGATGCCTTACGAACGCCGCCATTGATTCGTCCCGCTTAACGGCGATAGATACAAATTTGCGACCAAAAAAAAACAAGAGAATGAAGAGAGAAAAAAGAGAGAAAAAAAAGAAAAAAAGTGGGGGATGAAAAGGGGGAGAAGAAAATCCGTTCGTGTTGATTTATCGGGTGATACGTGCGTTGAAAAAAAAAAAAAGAAAGAGAAAAGTGGGGCGGGGAAAAAAAAGATAAAGAACAAAAAGGAAAAGCGAAGAAACAAAGGACGAAAAAAAACATGGAGGAAGGAATAGTATTTGTGAACGTAACCGCATATTGGTGTGCGGGGAGCCGCGCAAAACGCAAATGTTGACGCAACCAACGTTCGGCTCGACGTTCCTCCCTACATTTTACTCGCGAATTTTTTACGGATACATCGATCCGTAATCGTTGAAAAGATTTTCTTTTTTTTTTTTCCCCTTTTTCTATCTTCCTGTTTATTAACTTTCTCAGAGAAAAACAAAAAAAAAAAAAGAAAAAGAGCTCGCTCGCGAAATCATGATGAGATCACTTATTGGTCGCAATCGCAATTTTTTTTTCTTTTTTTTTTTTTTTTGTAAAACTTCGCGTGATAAACATTAAGAATGTTCATAAATGAAAAATGAGAGAAGGGAATAGTAAAAGAACTAAATAGAGAGAGAGAGAGAATGATGAAGAGGTGGAAGAGAGGGGCGGGAGGAAGAGTATGAGATTGGAGAGAGAGAGAGAGAGAGTCGCGTTTTTACTTATCCAAGATGAGGTGTCCGCCTTTTGATGAGTCTAAGGAGCCCATCATTTTAAAAGAAACGTAAGAACAGATGAAAAGAGCTCATCTACCGTTTTTTTTTGCAAATTCATAATGTTGACAAAATAGAGAGCAGCGCATCCATCTGTGTAGGATGATGGTACGGTGCGGATGGTGTCAGGGTAAGGGGAAAGGAGCAAAATGTGGGTGGGGAGGAACAAGACGAAACTAAAACTAAAACTAAAAAAAAAAAAAAGAAGAAGAAAAGAAAAGAAGAGAAAAGAAAAAAAGGACAAATTACAAAAAGGAACGTGAAACTTTAGTAGGTCCGAGTAAAGTCAAGAATTTTTCATTACAAGCAACGAGCGTCGCGTGAGAAAGAAAAGAGAGAGAGAGAGAGAGAGAGAGAGAGAAAGATGAAAAAAGAAAGAAAACTTATACACCTTCTTCGACTAATTGTAAAAAATTAAAAAAAAAAAGAGAATAATAATAATAATAAAAGAAAAAGAAGAAATTTAGATACGTAAAAAATGAAAAAGCTGGCTCGTCACTTATTTTCTCACTCTGCGCTTCCGAAGGAGGATGAATTTGTGTTTTATTAATTATTTAAAAAGAAAAAATGAAGAAAAGGAAATCACACGCACACGCACATGCTTATTTCTCCATTATATTAATGTAACCGTTCAATGTTTTTCTAACATATAACCATATTAAAGATTAAGCTATCTGCACCAGATAATAATGTCCATCAAATATTCACTGGCATTTCACCGCAAAGTTATGTTATTCGTGTTCGTTTAGATATGCCAGGGTAATTCCAGCAATTTGTGAATTTCTGTTTATTACTAATGGGCAAAGAGAGGGAGAGAGAGAGAAAGAGAAAAATAGAGAGAGAGAGAGAGAGAGAGAGAGAGTTTTAAATGTTACATTGATTTGAGAAAATAACAAAATCGATAGAACATAACTTTACTTGACAATATATCACGAATGAAAATAATAATAATAATAATAATAATAATAATAATAATAATAATAATAATAATAATAATAATATAAATAATAATCAAATAAAATAGCAATGCAAATAATTTCATTCGTCGTTCCACGTTCTTCAAGTTTTTCATTTTTTGTTTTTCTTGTAAAATTCGATGCGAAGAAATAAATATAGAAAAACTAAATATAAGAAAAGAAAAAAAAACATTCAGTTTGTTTGGAGTTTCTTGCAAGCTTTTTTTTATATACATATCTGTGTACTGAATATATATTTGTGGAGGTCATGATAAAATTTATGAATTATTTAAAAATGTGAGACTGATAATAATATCTCAGATACTTACACCATATTATTTTTCTTGTTAGTAAAACTCTCTCTCTCTCTCTCTCTCTCTCTCTCTCTCTCTCTCTCTCTCTCTCTCTCTCTCTCTCTCTCTCTCTCTCTCTCATGATTCTTTTGTAACATAATAATAATTATTTATAATGAATATCTCTGTTCTTTCTTTAACAGTAATTACTAACAATGTAAAATTTTATTACATTAAGGCCAAAAAAGTTTTTTTTATATAATTCGAATTTCAATGTCCCCTACAACCTTTCATTTCGCAAATTTTACAGTACGAAATCTAAAAGTTCTATCTTCTTGAAAATGCTTTTATAATCTAATGAAAAGAAAAAAATAATTACACGCAAAAAATGAAGTTATTAATTAGTAGTTATTAAGAAGTCGTTAAAAACGCTTATTAAAAACTCGCTTAGAAAATTTCTCGTATTTTAAGAAATACAAAAATTACCGAAGTTGGTGGTTATTGAAACTCGTTAAAAAAAGAAAAAAAAAAGAAGAAGAAGAAACAAAAAAGAAAATACATACATAGAGAAGGGGAAAATAGGTTGAAAAATTTTCAAATTTAAAACATCATCGACGTTAGTTAGCATTTATTAAAACGCGCTTTTAAAAATTTTCAAGTGACGTGAAATATTCATCGATCTTAATTCATCGATATAACGAATAAGGATCGACAAATCTTAGGGATGGATCAAGGATTAAAAATAGAACGTCGAAGATTTGTATTAACGATGAAGAATAAGCGAAAAGTGCGAAGACGAAGTTCTCGTTGCGCCCCTTGGCGTGTCTGACGACCGTAAGAAATGATAATACACCCACCCCCTTCGGTGCCTGGCTACGATGGCTAGCTACGTGCACTTGCATATATAACATAGTCGCATCCAGTGCACCACGGATGGTTTGAAAACGTATGCACCGAGAGGAATATTTATGTCGACTATAGCGTGAGCAAGGAAAATATAGACTCTTGAACAGGAAGAAGAAGAAGAAGAAGAAGAAGGATCCTTTGAATTTCGAGTGAAACTCTAACCATTCAACCAGGTCACTTATTTTTCATTCAGTAATAAATCGAAAGGCATCGTCAGCTTTTCAACTTTATTCGTTGTAATTTTTATATACCAATAATGTAACTTTTATATACCTAAATACGTATATATAGTAAAATGTTATTAAAAATTTAGTCATAACATATATATTAGTTAAAATGTTATTATAAATTTATTATAATAAGTTGTACTATTGGGTAAACCGGAAAGATCGTGCCGATTTTGAAAAGCAGAAGATTTCAATTTTAGTATACATTTATTAAATTATTATTATTATTATTATTATTATTATTATTATTATTATTATTATTATTATCATCAAAATATTATCGGCACGAATTTTCCGAACGACCCAATATATGCATACATACATATATGTGTGTGAGTGTGTATATATATATATGTGTGTGTGTGTAATCATGTAATATGTATAAGAGATTAATTATAAATGAAATATCAATTGAATATCTCCTTTGTTAAATGCAATAGAAGAAAGAAATTCATCGTGGCCCATTTAAAATTATTTACATTTGAACGTGGTTAATGTTAGTCGTATAATTATACACGATGTTACCGTGTCAGGCGTTTTATTTATTTATTTATTTTTTTTTTTAATATGGTATCTGAGAGAAGATAAAATACGGCAGCCGAGAGAGATACGAATGGTTTCGGTGTAAAACGATACGAATTAAACGTGTTATAAGAGAGTTCCGCAAGAGTAAGAAGAATTTGTATTCGGAGTAGGGAGGGGGAGAGAGGGGAGTCTCGGTAAATCGTCATAGGACACGCATTTAGTTTTTGCATCAGCGTAAATGACAGTATAACGGGGGACGGAGCCGTTATATTGTACGACGTCGAAAAGTCAGCAGAAAAATTGTCGAGAATTTTAACGAGCGACGAAAAAACGCGCATTGAGGAAGATCGACAGTGAAAGATGGACTAAGAAAAATAAAATGCGAAAAGAGTAAGAAAGAGAGAGAGAGAGAGAGAGAAATTAGCCGTATCTCCGATTAACGTGAATCCCTTTTTTTTTTTTTTTTTTTTGAGAAGAATATTAACAGATTTGCCACAAACGTTTTTCACGAAATTCTTGTAGATAATTCTCGTACTTATATATATATATATATGTGTATATATATATATATATATATATATATATAGGTATTTAGAGAAACAACTAATATAATGCAATACGAAATTGATAGTATATGAAATAATAATTCAAGGTGATGATAATTCACGATTCGTTTCATCGTTTCCCTTTCCCGTTTCCCATAAAACCATTCTCAAACTACGTAGAAATCCCTCCGCGTCTGTTACGAACTGATCTTGCCCCAGTTAAATTTCTGCGCATGGATTTCTACGCGTAGTTAGATAAATTCAATTAACCTACAAGTTTCGTTAACATCCAACGTTAAACTAACGCTATTACCAGTAATTCCAATTTGTCATCAAGAAGCCTACGAGACAGAGACAGTTAGAGAGAGAGAGAGAGGGGGAGAAACTTCGTCTAAAGAAAAATACGGAATTGAACCCTAACAAACTGAATCATAAAATAAGTTCGCTAGTTCTCGGCTATAATTTATTTCCTTATCAAAATTAATTTCTATCGTTATATTTTTAACGATCTTTCGGACATTTTAACAATCTCCTCTTTTAATTTCGTTGTCGAACGAAAAAGAAAAAAAAATAAAAAGAAAAATATCCGTAGTTCGTTATTATTTGTACGGTTTTACGTTTTAAGAATAACATTAGGATTGTGTAAAATACGTCGCGGGTCTCCTCCCCCACCCCCCTCCCCCACCTCGTATCACTGCAAACAAACAAAGTCGGAAGATGACTATTGGAGTAAGGGGGGGAGGGACTTCGAATAGAAAATCATTGAATCTTATCGTACATTGAATCCTGTTATCGATAGGACGTTCTACCTTATCGACGCGACGATATTATTGTATTACTTACGGACGATAAAATAAATTTCTTATCGTCCGTTGGTATCGCAGAACGCGTCGTTACGAAAGTAGATTAAACGTTTAAACGGAAAAGTTAAAGGTATTTAACGTTCGTTATTAAAATTAACTTCGATCTTTTTAATTCCATCGATATAACGCATAATCCGTGAAATTTTTAATTGGCGCGACATTATAAAAAAAAAATTGATTGAACTAAAGTATTATTCTTTGATGCTATTAATTATCGAGAGAGAGAGAGAGAGAGAGAGAGAAAATAAAAAAGCGTACGTTTTAAAAATTAATTCGTAGCACTTTTTTATCATCACATAAAAACGAAATAGCTGAGATAGTAGGCGATAATCGTAATAGGGTGCGCGTTGTTCTAAACATACGATGGCCTGTGATTACGGCATGGCGTCGTTCGAGTCGTGTGTCATCGTTGATTACAGGTGAAAAACGTAATTACAGGGATAAAATAAAATACGAAGACTTTTACATGCATATTATTGATGAACAAGGTCTAAGTTATAATTTTAAATAAAGGTGATAATAGAAAATTATGATAAATGTTATGCCACATGGAGATCAAGGAGAAATTTTGACCGTACGATTAACGACAACGCAGATTGGTTTACGCTATGGCGGCAAATTGTAGTTGAAAGGTTTACGGTTACAAATCCCAATAATGTTTCAACGTTGGTACGTCGATGATTAATAAGTGAAAACGAAAATATTCCATTGATCGTTTCATACGTAAAATTCTTTTATCCTAAGGAGATATCATTTGAAAAATTGAAATTTTCTGAAGTCATGCATTTTAAAGCACAGTGGCGACTTATCATGGCGGCGAAATTTTCTTAGCTGTGGCCGCCGTGCTATGCGTACGATTACCATCGTACATAATACCCTGCTCGTTAGAATCTCTATTCATTGGAGTGTATTTTATACAAAAACGTGGTGTGTATACGATATTCAATACTCTATTATTCATCCCATTTTTGTGTTCGTCAACTACACACGCGCGCTCATACTATTGTTACATAGGTTTAGATTGAGAGTGTATAAGTTCAAGAACCTCATCTGTGTATACTCTTAAGAACTTACTTTTATAACATTGCATTTGAGACTGTACAAGCTAATGCTATCTGTACTTCTGTAAATATGGTGATAATTGCCATTGATGTGTTTTAAGATCTGGCAAGATGAATAAGCGTCGTAGAACTTCATCTGTTGCAAGTCGTGGCACAGAGGATGATGGAGAAGATTTACCGCCTGAACCAACGAAAAGGCGAAAAAAATTAGATCCTGTAAGCTATATATATACATATATACATATATATATACATATATTATTATACATTTAATTTCCTTTGCGTTTTGTTTACTAATCATGTTACGAATGTAAATATTAACACTTTACTTTTTATTACGCCGAAATAAAATCTTTTAATGATTGTCATGTTCTAACACAAATATATACATACTAATCCGTACATAATTTTTATACAGAGTGACTTGTGCCAACAATTGTATGACGTTCTTCGCAATCAAAAGAAAGAAGATGGAACGTTATTATGTGATGCATTTATACGTGTGCCTAAGCGTAGACAAGAACCAGGTTATTATGAAGTAGTATCAAATCCAATAGATCTCCTGAAAGTTCAACAAAAGTTAAAAACAGATGAATATCGTGATATGGACGATTTGGCTGCAGATATTCAATTGATGGTCAACAATGCCAAAGCTTTTTATATGGTATTATTAAAGAAAAAGAGTTGCTATTTCTTATATCATACTTTTTATTAATTTATTTCATTTACGTTATTGTTGCATGTATAATACAAGATATTTATTTTTCAATTAATATTGATACTATGTATTTCAAATTAATCTTTTTTCCTTAGCGTACATCGCCGGAGTACAAAGATGCCACTGAACTCTGGGAACTATGTATAAACACCAAAAATCGTATTATGGAAGAATATGAAGATCCGGAGCCTAAAGGGAAACTAATTTTAAAAGTTGGTAGATTGGTAAGTAGCCATTTTCTAAGAATATATAATAAAATGTATACAGCGATAAAATAAATCATTATTTTCATTGTGTTAGGCACGTAAAGCTACCTTAAAGCAAGAAGATACGGAAGATACCTCTGAAAGTTCAACAAATCCGGATGAAGAGACCATGCAACAATTTGAAGATTTATTTGCAGCAGTTATGACAGCTACGGATCCTACCGACAACAACAGGCCATTGCATACGATGTTCCAATTAAAACCGTCTAAAAAGGTTTATTTCATGATCACATTACTTACCTTACGATTAATATAATTTATACACACTGTTTAGAATGTTAACAAATATTTTAGTTGTATCCAGAATATTATGATGTAATAGAAACGCCAGTGGATTTAAAAACTGTTGCAAGAAAAATTCAAGAAGGTGCATATAACGGTATTGGAGATATGGAAAAGGATTTAATGCTAATGTGTAGAAATGCGTGTCATTTTAATGAACCGGGTTCGCAAATTTACAAGGATGCTAAGCTTTTGAAGAAAATTATTACAACGGCTGCAAAGAGACAAGATACCGGATTGGGTAATAACAGTATAAAAATCGCAAGTACAGCACCTTCAACGCGAAGTAAAAGAGGAAGTCGTACGATGGCACAGTCATTGATAGCACAAACAGCATTATTACCTGATGAAGATGAAGAAAGTGATGACGAAGAAGAGGAATCTCCAGAAACAGAAGAGGCAGATAATCCACAATGGCAACTATTTCAAACTATTAGAACGGCTCCTAATAATCAAGGTATTTTATTAAATTATCATTTACATAGTATACATAACATGTAAAATTACATATTATATATATATATATATATATATATATATATATATATATATATATATATATTAACATTAATGATAATACTTTTATTTAGGTGTTAGAATGAGTGAATATTTTTGGAAATTACCATCGAAACGATTGTATCCTGATTATTATAAGATGATTAAAAATCCTATATCTCTATTACAAATTCGTACAAAAATAAAGGTATATATATGAAAAATTATTATGAATTCCACAATATAATGATTACTTTGCTTTGTATATATTTATATAAATAAAAAAAAAATAACACTTATAGAAAGGCGAATATGGTACTGTAAGTGAAGTTGCTGGCGATATGAACATAATGTTTGAAAATGCTAAGAAATATAATATTCATACTTCTAGATTATACAAGGTAATCACCATATTTATATTTTTTTAATCAATATAAACATTTTACGATTAGACATCGTATATATATATATATATATATATATATTCTTTTTTGTTCTGCAGTGTGCTGTAAAATTACAAAAAATAATGCAAGAGAAAGTACAAGAATTATTAGAGTTTGATCAGGTAAATGAAAGTTATTATAAGGTAAGTAAACCTTACTACATTTTCCTGTCCCCATACATTCACAAATATTTACAATTATACGTATCACATTAATATTAATATTATTACATACATATTTTAAATATTATCATTTTTTCGATCAATTACAAGTAACAATCTACGTAGTTGTTTATTTATTTGTTAAATTTTTATTTTATGATTGCTTATCGTTTAATATTTGTAGGATTCAGATTCGGATAGCGAATCTGAAAATAGTTCGCAACAGCCAAAGCTTATTAAACGAGCGTCTAATCTTTTAACTCGGGGAAAATATAAGGATAATATACCATTGAAAAAGCGTTTATATGCTTTAGTTAAATGTGTCATAGAATACGTTGTAAGTAATTCCAAATTTGTGTGGACTCATTAATGGCAGTCGTTATAAAATCTTTAATATTTCAGTGCGAAGATGGTCGACAGCCAATGTTAATGTTTATGGAGAAACCATCGAAAAAATTATATCCAGATTATTATCAAGTAATAGCAGAACCTATAGATATGTTGGCCATTGAGGCTAATATAAAAGCAGAAAAGTATCAAAATGAGAATGAATTGATTCAAGACTTTAAGGTATTGCATTAAAATAAATTAATAATAGGCGAATTATAAATTCCTTGATTTTGAATAATATCTGTCGGATAAATAATGATCAACATTTTTAGTTAATGTTTAATAATTGCCGTCAGTATAATGAGGAAGGTTCTTTAATATACGAGGATGCAAATACATTAGAAAAAGTTTTAATGGATAAGGTAAAAGAGTTAGGTCCTTTACCTGAACCAGTTAAACCTAAATCAACAGCTTCTACGCCTACTAGGAACGTCGGGTATGTGAAGATTTTAATATATATTCGGGTTATAATATATAATAAATGCAATGATAATATTAAACAGACTTAAAATATATATATATATATATATATATATATATATATATATATATATATTGCCTTCTGTAATATTTTATTTACAAATTCTAAAAAAAAAAAAAAAACTAAATATAGGAGACCAAAGAAGGTAGTACCGTTACATTTACAAAAATTACGAACTATGTATGACACTATAAAAGATTACCATGATGCAAAAGGGAGACAATTGTCTCTTATTTTTATGAAACTGCCAAATAAAAATGAATACCCAGATTATTATGAAGTTATTAAACAACCAATGAACATGGAAAAAATAGCATCATCTTTAAAAAATAATGGGTATGACAATCTGGAAGAATTGGTGTCTGATTTTATATTAATGTTTGATAATGCTTGCAAATACAATGAACCTGATTCTCAGATATATAAGGTTTGTATTTTTGTAGATCATAGAAATAACGTAATTGATGATGTAAGTAACTAAAGGAAATTACTAATTACATCATCATTTGTCAATTCATTGCACTTGTTAAAAAAAAATATATATATATTTCTAATATTCTATTTATTTCACTTCTAACAAAAGCAAGGATCTTTTATAAAATATACGAATTTTAATGTGATTTTATTAACCTAATCACATTATAATCAAAATTACACAATTTATAAAAATACTTTAGTATTAGTATTTAGTATTTTAAATACATTAGTATTTAATTATTTCTAAAAATACTTTAGGAAGAACTATTTTTATCATACAAAGAAAAAAAATATTCGCACATCAAATAACTACTTTCCTCCTTTTTCTTTTTCTTTTCTTTTCTTTTTTCTTTCTTTTAATAAACTTTAAAGAATTATTTTTAGTCAAACCAAAACGGAATTAATTTTCGTTAAAATAAAAACTGACAAATTTAAAATTGAACGATTAAAAATTATTGTTAATTGTTCGTAATTATGCAGAGTACGAGAACGATAAACGCCAATACTTCGATTGAAATTTCGCGCTAAAACATGGAAAGCTTAGGCTGTTTACGGATAAAGGGTTTGAGGTTACGTGCAATCCGCATCCTTCGTGCTATCGTCGGTTTAATAATCGCGTGAATTAATAAAAATTACGATCATCAAAGTATAGAAAATTATGAAAAAATAAAATCCATTCTGTTTTTACGTATATCAAGCGTATCAAAATGTTATTCACGGTTCGAATATTAACGTAAAAGTTTTCTAAATTAATTAATACTCCATTGTGGTCTAGTTGTCTGATCTGTACTGAATACTTAAAGGCTTTCAAAAATGAACAATCAAGGTTATATCCAACAACTAAATAATGCTCATAATCAAAAACCTTTAAAAGTTCGACCGTGTTTTATTCGGCTATTAAGAGACAAAGATGTAGATCAGCGTACAAGAAAAAAATACAAAAAAAATGAAGCAGAAGTAAATATCTACAATTAGCATAGACACTTATTTAATTTTAATGAGATACGAAATATCAAACGTTAAGAGTATCTTTGTTTTCAAATCATTGTAAAAACAATTAAGGTCAAATGAAATTTTAGGATGCTTTGATTCTCCAACGGCTAGTATTACAAACTAAATTACAATTGAGCGAGGACGATGAAAGTGTACCGGACGTATCTGCGGCGATTCAAGAAATATTAGCGACAATATTTACAGCTCTTTATAATCATCAAGATGAAGAAGGAAGATGCTATTCTGATTCTATGGCAGAACTTCCAGAACATGATATTATAGAGGGAAAGAAGTATGTCATCGTATATTTACTGAAGTGATTTGTTTAAAGATTATTAATAAATGTTTGTCTTGTATTACAGAATACGAGGATTATCATTGGATTTAATTAAAAGAAGATTAGACAGAGGTGTTTACAAAAGATTGGATCGATTTCAAGAAGATGTATTCATATGTTTGGAGCGAGCTAGAAGACTCTCGCGTACAGATTCTCAACCTTTTGAGGATAGCGTTGAATTGCAAGCATTCTTTTTGCGTACACGTGATGAAATAACACGCGGAGGAGATTTGTTACACTCTCCTGCATTAAACTATACATTACTTGACCTTTCTGCACAAGTAGCAGAATTGAAACGTGTTAAACACCAACAGGAATTAACTATGCCTAACGAAGATGAAAGTAGTGATGGGAATGAAACTAAAGTCTGTTAATGTTATTCTATGCTAATTCAAAATTAATAATAGTATAATAATGAATGTTAAGAATATATCACATTAAATGTTATTTCAGGATTCTGATACTAATACCAATACAGAGGGTAATCATAGCGATGGCGGTGGATCTATGAGTTTTAATCAAGAAGTATACAGAGCTGGTGATTTTGCTTATATAGAACCAACCGAAAGAGGCATGGAATATAGCGTGGTATTAATAGAACGTCTTTGGACCAATACAGAAGGACAACAAATGTTATATGGAAATTTATTCTATAGACCGAGTGAAACCTACCATGTTGCATCTAGAAAATTTCTTGATAAAGAATTATTTAAAAGCGATGCGCATGTTGCGGTACCATTAATTAAAGTTGCAGGCAGATGTTGTGTTTTAAGCGTAAAAGATTATTTTAGAATGCAACCAGAAGGGTTTTTGGAAAAAGACGTTTATGTGTGCGAATCTAGATATTCCACAAAAGCAAGGGCTTTTAAAAAGATCAAAGTATGGAATTTTGACCCGGATCATTTAAAATTAATCCCACGAGAAAAACCTTTAGAACCAAAACGCGTTATTTCCGTGTATAAAGAAAGATTGGAAAAGCATAAAGAAGAAATTGCTGAATTAGAAGAGGGAGAGAAATTGACAGAAAAGGAAAGGCCTGTATGTAATCAATTAATTTAAATTTGACTTTTAATATTTCTATGAATTTATTTCATAAACCTTCTTTTTCCTCCCTTTTATATTGTAGAATGTGATATTATACAATCCAGATGATACTGAAAATACATATTATGAACAATATAATACGTGTGCTGGGTCTGTGAAAACTGGAGATTTTGTTTATGTCGCAACAGATGGTGGCAGACAACAAATTGCTCAAGTTGATGCAATATGGGCAACAAAAGAGTATGTACAAAAGTTTATAAAGTTCATCATTAGTTTGGAAAAGAAAAGAAATATCTTAATACGAAAATTTTTAATATTTTGCAGTGGAAAATGTTATTTTAAAGGTCCCTGGTTATTAATGCCAGGAGAAGTTCCACAT
The DNA here is from genome assembly GCA_911387935.1 of Dolichovespula saxonica. Taxonomy (NCBI): domain Eukaryota; kingdom Metazoa; phylum Arthropoda; class Insecta; order Hymenoptera; family Vespidae; genus Dolichovespula; species Dolichovespula saxonica. The sequence continues at coordinate 1,916,946 of OU427010.1, forward strand.
GCGCCTACTAAATTATTTTATAAGCAAGAATTATTTCTATCGACAGTCGATGGTACCCACCCTATCGTTGCAATTGTTGGAAAATGTGCCGTCCTCGATTATGGAGAATATATATGCAGTATGTATATAAAATAATATAAAGTATTATGTAATATTGATAAGAACTTTAATTAAAACAACATATAAATGTGGTAATATGTTTGGTGAAATTAATAAACTAATAACAAATTAATAGGTCGACCAACGGAAATTCCAGAAGATGATATATATATTTGTGAATCTCTTTATGATGAAAGTAAAAGTTTTATGAAGAAACTAAATCAAGAAGGATTAAAAAAATTTAACCATAGTGCTACCGTTACTGAAGATGAAATTTATTTCTTCCGGAGACCAATTAATCCTGCTAAAGTGAGTGTACTTCCATGTAGAATATATTAACTTAAATATTAATGACACCTTAAAATCAGATAGATTAAAAATAACAATGTACAGCTTCCTTCTTATACGCAACTAACTATAAAATTATTGCTTGGCATGTAATGCGTGTGTTGTAGGTTCCGGGTGACGTGGCTCAGACGCAAAATCAAGTCAAGTCCGTCACGCCCAGTTCAGCTCAGTTTGAAATGGTAATTACTAATTTACAAAATTGTACTATCTATCGTGAGGGAAGCAACATCAAAATTGCATGTATTTAATACCACATGGATTGATGCAACAAATTAACTTTCAATATAATTAGATCATTAATAATTTAAAAAAAAATAAAATAAAAGAAAAAAGTTATTATTCTTATTATTGCTTGCTGTATCAATCTGTCAATATGCATGATGTTATTTTATGCAAGCATATTTATTTTCTTTTATTATAATGTGCAATTATGTTTTTACACATGGCACTTATAGGGTGAGCAATAATTTAGATACAAGGAAGAAATTCAGAGCACCTGTTGGGTTTATATTGTTAAATACGTAATACATGTACAACATCATCAAAAAGTTCTTGCTTCCATGTCGCTTTCACCTAATTCACACGTGTAGAAATGAAAAAAAAAAAAAATTGCTTTAAATGGAGTGCATAAAATACTAATCTTTATACTGCAAATTAAATTAAACTTAAATAGAAATATTATATCTTATGATGATATAGAGGCTATGTATATATATGTATATGTATATGTATAGCCTCTTGGGACTTGAGCTATTTTATTAAAAAGAAAATAATCGAATTCAATACATAATGCATATTTTAATACAAAAGGATAATAACTGCAAAGTCTATGTTAAAATGTATTCCGTTGTTTGTAATATTGTATAAAATTATATATTCGGAACTTAACAAATAATATAACATAAGTTAACGGATAATGAAGGTAATAAAACATAAATGGTATAGGAAGCATCGCCATTGTTACCGAAGCTGGAACCTGATGTACTAGGCATGGGAGTAGGATTAGGAGTGGGAGTAGGAGTAGGAGTTGGAGAGGACAGCATGGATGCTGGTGGTCCACCATCCGTTGGATCTACCGAAGCTCAACCGGTGCTCTCCAATATTCAGACACCTGTGTCGTCTAAAAAGGTAGGCCCCTACAGTGAAATTATTTGCTTACCAAATTGTCACTTGTTATATTTAAAATTTTTTTCTTTTTTTCTTTATTTACTTAATTTTTACTTAATGAAATATGCTAACATACTTTGTGTTTTTGTACCATTGAATTTTCATTCTCTAACAACATCTCATAGATCCAAAATTGGATGTGCTCTTCTTAAAGGTGTACGGGTAATATTTGTTCATATACGGTGGGATTATAATTTGTGTTTTCTTCTGTTTAGAAAACGGCAGGTAAAAAATTAGTTACGGGCTATATTTTATATTCGAGTAAAATGCGAACGCAAATTACGCAAAACAATCCCGAGTCATCCTTTGGAGAGATTAGCAGAATAGTTGGTAATGAGGTATTTATTTCTTCGCAATTATTTTTTATTTTATTATAAAAAAAAAAAAAATATATTTGAAGGGGTCGAACTATGCAATATAATAATTAATCTGAATGGACGTGTGGTATACACGCATCATATTTAAGAATATTGAAATGAGATCTCTCTCTCTCTCTCTCATACTTAATCCCCCTTTCAAACTCGTTTTTTTTTTTCTATGATGTACATAAAAGAAAAGAAAAAAAATATATTGTGAATAGTAAATAATGATTTATATATTTTAGTGGAGAAAACTACCAGCAGGAGAGAAACAAGCTTGGGAAGAAAGAGCTATTAAGATGAACGAAGATGGAGGACAATTAAAGGGATCATCTGTTACAGTTGGATCGAATGCTTTACAAGATGTAGTGTATGAATGTTGTTGGGACAACTGTGATTGGCAATTTGAAGATATGACCGATTGCATCGATCATTGTATCGCTGAACAAAATGGACATGTACAATCATCCTTTATAAATGCAGCTCCTGGTAAGATATGAAATTTGATCGAGAGATCATACCTATAATAATATTATAATCTGTAACGATACCGTTCAATGTATTCGATAGATGTTGATTTTCAATGTCAATGGCGTGGTTGTGGTCGTACTAAAAAATCTGTACCACCATTTCCGAGTGTACAGAGACTTGCTAGACATGTTAAAGAGGTGCATATTCTCAAAGCGAATGGACGTATCATACCACCGTCTGAAAGGAGCAAGTACGTATCCTACTATTTTATAAAATATAATAAATATATCATAATCGATAAATATATTCAAAGAATATTAATTAATTCGCATCTCTTTCAGAAACTACATGGCTTCGAAAGGCCCGACGATACTCCCACCAATGGAAACAGGTAAAGAGTATTCGATAAATTTTAAATAAATTTTAGAAAATATATTTATTATTTCATAATCGATATGCGTTAGAAACATCGGCCGCAGCAACACAGACAAGCAATATACCAGCTACCAAACAGCCCGAACCAATGTTTGTTGCTGTTCCTCCAAGACCGAGTAGAGTATTACATTCGGATGCATATTTACGGTAAGACCGTACATTATAAGAATGTACAATCGTTATAATGAAAATAGTTATTATACTTGACATCGACTAACATAAAAGTTATCCTTTAACGAGATCAAACTTAAATAAGTACCATAAATATATATATATTATATATTTATATATATATTTATATATATAGTATCGCGATTGATCCGCAGGTATATTGAAGGACTAAATGTAGAAAACCGGTACATATCAAATTGGGATAAACAAATGAATGCCACTCCTGAAAACACACAAATTCCTGATTTAACAAAATTACCTGCTGAATGGTTGGGCAATGGTGTGGGCAACCATGGAAATGTGGTGAATGCCTTATGGACACTCAGAAATATGATGATGCGGGATGTGTTGGCTATCAATAAAACTTTATAGTTTATAAATCGTTATAAGATCTGTAATTTTTAACAACTCGATGCTACCTTAAAACTACAATTAATAGATCCGTCGATGCTACCTTAACTACAGTTTATAGGTCCGTCGATGCTAGATGAAAGACTGAAAAGCGCGGATGGTTTCAATAATACTATATTTATGTATTATGATTTCCTGATTAATTTTTCTTCTCTACTATATATTTAAGAATATTTAATTTTTCTTTTGAAAATTATAATGATATGTCTCATTGCCATAGCTATAAAATGAAATTTTACACTTATATAAATATTTTTAATCTATTATGCATTACCATAGAAATTTTTATATTAGGTAATGCTTGGGATTAGCCAAATGTACTTTTTTACACAAGAGATAATAAGGTTTAACAAATATTTCTCTTTGCACTATTTAAAACAAAAACAAGGGGGATAGACTATAGGGAACTACCTACATAAAAAAAGAAAAAACAAAAAAAAATATTTTATGTAAATATTTTGCTAAGTTTTATTTTCTACTTCTCATGAATAAGATCTTGTATTTTCTGTATTACTTGCTATAAAACTACAACTTGAGAAGTACTCTCTTGCATTGTTCATTTCCAAAACGAAATCCTAACATAAAAAAACTTTTTTTATGTTTAATCTTTGTTCAAACTATGTTAAATAAAAAAAAGTATAGAAATGGGGGATTTGGTATATAATTTTCCATGAAGGAATATTTATTGTTGGATCTTTTGTTAATTTGATATAATAATTTATTCTTGTCTAATGTATTTCCAGAGGATTAAATACAGAATTTGGTGAGCTTTTGAAGCATTATGTACAGTAATTTCAAATATTAAAAAATATTTATATCTTTGGCTAATACGCTTAACATCGATAAAGAATTTTTCTGTACTTTTTTAGAAAAGCTATATATATATATATATATATATATATATATATATATATATATATATATATAAATCAGAAATGTAAATGTGACAAATATATATAAGACACTTTAAATAAATAAATAAGATAATTATGTACATTTATTTTTACTGGTAGTACACAAGATTAGGCGTTAATAAAATTCAAGTGCAACGTATTTTTATAAACAATAAATTATTCATGATATATTCCATATATCTATATGTGCCATTCAATTTCGTACATTTTTTTCAATACTTTGTCACTTATTCAAATTTATGATTAGAAAATTTTCTACTCTATGTACTTATAGAGTATTCAGTACGCATATTACGAGATCCTATAAAATATTTATCTATAAATTAGATACTGAAATTCCCCTATTATATATTTAATTAATAAATTAAAAAAGGTTCTAATGTATATCATTTCACCTAGCATTGACAACCATAACACCATGAAAAATATAACTTGTAGTTGTGTATTTAGAGAGAAAAGAAAACATAAGTACCATTATTTACTTATCAAATAAGATTTACATTGATATGAATGAATTTTGTAAGTCAACGTTGAACTGAGATTGTTATTTTTTTCTTGTACTTTGGATATACATTTATATCTTTGAATGAAAGAAGGATATAAAAGTATTTTGTGGTCAAAAGTCGCTCACCCTTCCACCAATTTGCCAATCACCCCATTTGGTTGGTTCCTTTTCGCTATCTGTGATTAATTCTCCAGTTTGAGGATCAGTTTCTGCCAAAACCAAATCGACGAAACGTTCGCCCGGTTGTACACCTATTTATATAAATAATATATAAAAATTTTTACGATAAATTAATATAATATTTATAATTTTAAGTGTATATTTATACTTTAGTAAATTCAAATTACATATATTTTTACATACGTGGTATCGGTTGTAATTTGAGTTTCTCATGAAACTTCTTCATACGTTCCGATTCTTCTTTCTTTACTTCCGAACTTTCTGTTGCTCTCATATTGCCTACAAATATTACATATATTCTTGATATAGATAAATCGTTTATTATTATCTATCAATACATATATGTATATTGAATAAAATTATTAATGTATCGCTAAAAGTATTTATAATTTATACCTGTCATTAAAGTGTTAATCCTCTTCATTAATGAAGTTTTTAATTGCATATGTATATTTGTACGAGTCAACATGCTTACGATACTCGGATAGTCAAAAATTAGAGCAAAATTTTTATATAATATTGATTTATGATATATTATTAATCAGAATTGTGTGTTGATTAGTTACCAAACAAAATACAAACGGTAGATAAATTTTCCCCAAAACGCACGGTGAAAAATAATTATAACAAAAAAGCATCTATTCGAAGGCTCATAAATATTCAATATGAAATACTTTTTCAATTCGTATATTGTATTGCGTACGAATTCGTCGAGGAAAACATTTCTGTTAAATAATTTTGATTATAACATATTTACTTAGTGTTTTTTTTGGTATTTACATATTTATTAGTATTTACCTGGAAGTTCATTAACGATTTTATCGATATTTCTACATAAAAAAAAATTGTCTATGTATTATCATAGATAAAGTTAATAATGAATTTCTTTATAGACACAATGAAAATATTTCGCCTCTTGATCCTATGTTTATCAATGAAATTTTTACATAACAAAAATGCAATAAATTTTCTATATTTCAGATAACAATTATTGTCTCATTGTCATTAAAGTCCGGATCAAGAATTACCATACAAGAGATGTATATATCTTCAAAAATGGACTTTTTTTTCAGATTCAAAAAAATATATTTTTAACATGACTACATTAACAATAAACTTAAAGAAAGGTTTGTTAGGCGAATAAAATATAAAAAAAGAAATTATATAAGTAAAATTTTTTAAATAAATATCAAAAGAATTCTCCTATAATAGATATTCGTTGTAAGAATGATTGCGACTGGCAGGACAAAGTCTGATACATCGATTTTGCTGTAGTATTTGTTGGGTACATATTTTTTTTTCTAATATTTTCTAACATGATTTGTGGTTCAAATCTTGTAATTTGGTTGCTAACTACTTTCTTAGATAGTTTTGAATTATTTTTAACTGTTGCGGAGTCATATTGATCATTCGAAGTAACAGATGTCTCAAAAGTATCTGTAGTATCGCTGTCATCAGCCTTGTAAATTACATTTGGTCTTGCTCTAACTTGCGTCTTTGCGGAATCAGAATGAAGCATATTATTTTTATCAGTTTCATCTTCACTTTTCGAAACATTTTCAGAAAGTTCTTGCATTAATGTTTCAACATTTTCATGCTTTTTATTATCCATTTCATTTATAAGTTTATCTCTCAATTGTGATAATTTTACTATTTCAACAAAATTATCGGTGTCATTTTTATTTATATTATCATCTTTATGAATCGTATCTTTTGTATTGTATTCTTCTTTTAAATCGTATCTTGTAAAAAATTTATCTGTGGTTGATATTTTATCCGGTAACATATTTTGTATCCTGCGACAGCAATATAGCGCACCAGGATCAATGGGATGGGCTTCTGTATTGAAAACATATCCTCCAGAATCAACAATACAATGACCCCATTGCGTTTTTATTATATCACCTTGTTGTCCATTGTTATGAATAAAATTGTCCGGATCAAAAAGAAGATAAAGATATTTTGTTGTTTCCGCAAGGAAAAAAGATTCCATCCTATCTGCTTTTCGATGATCGCGTACATCATTAATGGTAGCATAACCGCATTTAGTTTTGGCACTATGTTGTAGACTTCTAAGTATATCAACTCCTACTTGAATTAAATATGGGTCACCAGTTGCTCTATATAAATACATCACAGATTCAATAAGTTCTGGTCTCAATGGATAACTTTCTCGATTTGTTCCAGCTTCACCTTGAGGAATATTATAAAATTCTGGAGTAAAGCCAAATTGTTTCCAAACACGATGATAATTATGTAAAGATTTCATGGCATCCCCAATTTCCCCAAACAGACTTAACACACCGGGCCAATAAGCATCTAAAGATTGAAACACTGGTAAGGTTACTTGACCTTTTGTCATAGAAACCCATAAATGCCAATCTTCTCTGCGAATGTATTTTTCGATAGCAGCTTTGTGTTCATGAAACATTGCAGCTAATTCTGGGTCCTGGAACAATAGCGTGCCTTTTGCTAAATACTCAAAATATGAATCGACACCTGCACCAATTCCAGAATCCTGAGCGGTCCAATGACCAGTCAAAACATCAATATGATTACCGACTAATCCAATATTGGATTTATAATGATTTAATGCTTTTAAAGCGTTCATAGCAACTTCTTCGTAAAGAGGATCCCCGGTTAAACGAGAAAGCGTTCCAAATTCCAAAAGGAAGGTGCCTATGCCTGCTGTACACGTAATGCTTGTTTCTCCTTCAGGAACTCCGTATTTCAAATTAACAGTTCCATATGGCATTCCCGTTGGCGTATCAAAAGCAGGAAGTAATCTTTTCGCCATATCTTCAGCAAGACGTAACAAAGGACCATTGCATGGCCACCCTGGTTCTAAAGGTACACCAGCTTTGCGTGACAATAAATGAGCACTCAAAAGTCCGCCAACCACTCGTATATTCGTTTCAAAAACAGATACATTAATATTAGCTTCAAAATTCTCCCTATCACTTATTATCTCGGCTACGCGACGAAATTCTGAAAAATTTCCCATCACAGCTAAGGTATCTAATGCATCGATCAACGTCAATGAAAAACTACCCCAAGTATCAAAGCCATCGCAACTAAGTGATCTCAATTCGTCATAAGGGTACGCGTATAACAGATAACTAGAATATGCATGATCGAACATAGATCGCACCTCTTCTCTGAGAACAATTATGTCTTTCTTCTGATACTCTCGTGTACCATTAACTAGTATTAGAAGCCCAAAAAGTAAAGTGGTCTTGAAAAAAATCATTATGGAATAAACAATTTCTTATTTTATCCTTTCTCTTTTAACTTCTCAAAGATGAAGAATTTCTTTTTAAATATTATAATTAAGAGAGCTGCCTTTAATACAATAATATTAAACTTCAAAATAATCTACATTTTTATCTACTATCAGTTTCAATGTACCAACACTACATACAATCAACATCCGTGAACCACTGTAATGTATTGATCAATACCGTATATACGATTGAAGTCACTGCGATTTGCGCTCTCTCTGGTAGTTTAATTTTTTATCGAGTATTTTTTTTTTTTTTTTATTTTATTAATCCTTTACGATCGATAATACCAAACGAAATATATTGTTAATATTCATTCGAAATTGATGAATATTTATCCGAATAAAGTACTAATCCGTAATAACGTTATTATTAAAGGAACATTATGTTCATATTAATTATAAATAACGCAAAATATTTAAATTTGACATCTTGTTTGTAGCTTTTAATTTTTGACGTTTTACTAATAATGGCGCTATCGTCGATAAAGTCATTTACATTTACGTAGTTGATAAAGAAACTTCCGTAGGATTAATAGGATCGAAATAATTTGTATTATATTATCAATATATTTTTATTATTGAATATATTTTTATTAAATGTACTTACGTGCAAATATTAATTACAATCGACGATATCCTACATACATATCTATATGTTATAAAATATAGAAACGCGAAACGCCAATTATAGAGAAAAAGAAATTAAGATGAGTAAATAAAATAATTCATCATAATGATTTATTCATACGCGTATCTTGTTACGTATGATTGCATACTGTGTCATATTTACGTATTCTACGTGTCACGAATTACACGTCACAAGCGTGACAGATATAACTTAATTGCGTCATAGATAACGATGATTCTATTTTCGATGAGTCACGCATAATTTATTGACTAACGATATTGATTTCTAAGAATGCATACAGTTTTCTTTTCATATTTATACTCCAATATATCGTCTTCATATTATGAATTGTATTTTATTATTCATATCAACAAAATAACAGGACGCGTTACTTATGATTATAGATCGAAACACATATTCTGTATGTGTGTGTGTGGAGGTGATATATGCGCATTTTTCCTGATTCATTTCCGTGTAACACATGACGCAAATGTATGTAGTAATGCAACGAAGATAGTTCATTCAAAAAACAAATTCGAAGAAACTAACTGTTTCGAATGAAAGAGAATTGTAAAAAAGATCACGTGTATACACACACATACACATTGACACATAACACACACACACAATATTAAACGTTATAAATCGATATCATTTCTTATTATTTTATTGTTGCATTTCACTCTTCAAATTTACAAAACACTATTTTGTTTCATTTGTTATGTAACTGTCTCTTTCTTCTTGTTTTATTATTATTATTTTTCTTTATGAAAGCTCGATAGCCGAATATACCGATGTTTCTATTAACAAAAATGAAAAAAAAAAAAAAGAAAAGAAAAGAGAAAACTGATTTATTGTCAGTCCAAATAAGACGTAATCAAAACCAAAAAGATATTATTTAAAAGGGGAGCCTTATTGATGTAGCCGGTCCTGGGTATAATGTCACAAAGGAGATAAATTCTTATCCAAAATATAAAATTAATTTGTTATAGGACAAAACACACATTAGTTTACGTGTTCAATCACACACGCGCACACACACGCACATATTTTTTTATATTAAAATTGCGTTAAAACGTAGAAAAAGTATCAGTAGGTCACGAAAAAAAAAAGATGAAACTGGTTAACACAGTTCTCTTAACGTAATGATACGTCACATATCACTATCCTCTCTCTCTCTCTCTCTCTCTCTCTCTCTCTCTCTCTCTCTCTCTCTCTTCTCCTCTATCTTTCTCTTATTACTAAAGTCCGATGAATCATCCAATCTCCTTGTCCTTATTTTCTTGTGATTTCCGATCGGCGCTGGTTTGACGAATTATTAGCGCTCTTTGCTCTCACATTCTCTCTCTCTCTCTCTCTCTCTCTCTCTCTCTCTCTCTCTCTTTGTCTATCTCAAGACATGGCTCTTCGCGTCATCGACCAAAGTTACGTCGTAATAGTCGTCGCCGACGATCCTACCGACCATCTTCTCTCTTCCCCTTTCCTCTCCTCTTCCCACTTTTATCCACCGATCACACACGTAACACACATCCGAAATTTCAGTCTCTCGGTTTCGTGCTTGCAGTCGATGCCGGCTGCTCGTCGTCGATGATCGGGTTTCTACGATTGACCTCCTACACTAGTTTTCGTTCTAAGGTCTCTTCGGTCTCTATCGATTAACCGGAAATTCACTAAAGGTGAACGCAATAAGTTGATAATTAAATTATTATCCTTAATTTTTCTACGAATTTCCCTAATTGATTCTTTATCTCGCGCTTTTTTTCTTCTCCTTTTTTTTGTAATTTTTGTTGTTTTTTTCGTTACCAAAGACCGTTGCACAAAATTTCGAAATAAGTCGTTAGGGAGATAGGACAATCATTGGGTCGTCGAGAATGAAATTTGTAGTTAATACGTTTAATTTGCTTTTTTTTTCTCTCTCTCTACAAATTTCACATCCTTGACGATCCAATAGATCGACGACAATGGCGAATGTTTCGAATGTAAATAAAATACGTGTATTTGAAACCTTCTATAGTTTCATACGACTACGACACAACAATGTGTTTTGAAGCAAGATACTCCGCGTCTATCATCGTGCATACAGAAACGTGACGGATAAAAATAAGTAACATTTTGCGATAAAACGTTTATTCAGTCAGTTTTATCCGATTTATTACTTTACAAACGATTCAATTCGTTCGTTAATTGGTCGTACGTGACGACGCGGTAGATGAGAGGAAGATGGAGAAAGACAAAAAGAAAAAAGTAAAAAATTGTACTAATTCGCAATTAGTACGTTTATTACTTATTAATCTATGTACCGTAATTTCAATGTTTACCAATACTTCGTTATATAATCCATTTTTAAAACGTTCGAGGCTGAGTTATGCATTATCAATAAGTTCTCTATTTTCGAGCAATGATGTCATTATACTATTGACAGATAGATACAACGATTTTAAATATAACTTCATAAATTATAACAAATCTCAAATGCGTTGATAAATTAAATACCGATTTCGTCAACACACGAATTTCGATTTTCACTTACTGATATCGCTTTTATAATTGTTCTTGCAAATTCCTTTATTTTTTTTTTTTGCTATTACATTAACTCGCAAAATTTCGAAATAATTGTTAAGACAATTGGATCAACGATTAATTTTGATCAAATATTAAACAAACAACGTGATGAATAAAAAGAGTAACAATTTGTAATAGAACGTAAATATTTACACGATATATATATATATATATATATTAACGTGTTTTTAATCTTTATCGATACCTCTACCATACGATTAATCTTATCCAATACTAAAACATATTAATATACCATGCTAGAACTTATTCTCATCGCAACAAACTGACACTGTCAATCATTATCAATATAAGAGGCTTGACGTTTAAGAGGCTTCAGTTATATGCAGTATTAACGATTCTCTATTTGCAAACAATAATGTTATTATATAGTACTCTACCAACATGAGACACACTTCGAAAGTAACTTCGAAGATTAAGAAAAAGAAAAAAAATAATAAGACCGAGTTAATAATAATTTTGTTCGAACTCAACTTGACTTCTTGGAATGTCGTATGAAAGAAAAAGAAAAATAGTAACTGTATAATAGAGAAAACGTACATGCCAACGCAATTAAGTAATACATTTTGTATATATTTGTCATTGAATAGCCTGACGAATCCGTCGACTTCTCTGAATTCCTTTCCTTTCCTTTCCTTTCCTTTCCTCTCCTCTGCCGCCTATTCTCTTCCTTCTCCTCCTCCTCCTCCACCACCTCCACCTCCTCCTTCTCGTCCCTTCCCGTACTCCTCCTCTTTCTCTTCTTCATCTTCTTGCTATTCTCCCCACTCTCCACAGTTGGTCCAGTGTTTCATTATACCGTATGAAGTACACATAGCAACCGACAGTTCGTGCGACGAGTTGGTACCGGTAACGGTGTTTGGAAAAGATTGCGTCTTTCATTTAACCAAGGAAAGAAAAAGGTAAAGGAAGCCACACCCAGAGAATAATTCGTTCTATTTATCTTCGAATACGACGACGTCGAAGTACGAATAGAAGTTTCTTTTTCTTTTATTTTTTATTTATTTATTTATTTATTTATTTATTTGTTTTTCTCTTCTCTCTCTCTCTCTCTCTCTCTCTCTCTCTCTCTCTCTCTCTCTCTCTCTCTCTCTCTCTCTCTCTCTCTCTCTATTCGCTCGCTAACGATACGCGCTCGCAACATTTTTCATTCTTTACGAGATCGAAAAGAACCAAAATGGTGGACTTTACGCATTTAAATTATTAACGCGTTTATTACTTGGTCGAAGTGAGTCGATGAGTCATTGAAAGAATCCATCGATCGTCGTTGCTACGTTTATTTTTTATTGTCGGTTCTTTTTCCGTCTTCCTCCTTTCTTACCTTTCTTTTTTTTTTTTTTAACTATGATTCGATTATTCACGAAAGATCGATGACCTTGCGTGTTAATGCGAAACGTGTCGACATACATTTCCTCGCCCTCGTAATTACGAGGAATAGGATGTATCCGTCGATCGATAATGTCCGGTGTTTCGCGTTGCGTTGAAGAAAGACGAGAGAGAGAGAGAGAGTTCGTACATTCTTAGATCGTTAAATGATACGAGATTGAAGCTGTTTGATAATGGTAGATAGTGATTTAATAATAACTCTATTTTATATATATATATATATATATATATATATATAATTTATATATATATACATATATATAATTTATACATATATATATATATATATATATATAATTTATACATATATATATATATATATATATATATATATATATATATATACACACACATATGAATCTTTTAGATATGTTTCAAAGGAAATAATATGTTTAGGAAAGTGACTTAAGTAATCAAGTTTTTGATTTAAATCCATCAGATTGTTTAGATAATTTAAACTTTCGCCATAGTTGATATTCGTTACCTTTAATGATTATTGCGCATAAGGAAATAATGCTATAAGAACGTTGTTTAATATTCCTGTTCTTTTTTTTTTTTTTTTTAGAGATAAGAGAAGAGATGTCTCCCAATCAATATTATCACGTGCAGGTATGTACAAGCGTATAATAATATGCATATATTAAAATATTCACGTTTTTATCGCGAAGCGAATTAAACCGAACGCGATACGAACGAACAAAATTCGAAAGAATTATTTTATTAAATCGCACGAAAGAATTATTTTTTCCTCATATATTTTTTTTTCTTTTTTTTTTTTTTTCTAATGTCCCTCGCATCGTTCCATAGTGCACGCCAACCGTCTACCCGGCTGATCCTTTCAATTCCGAGGATGATGCGACTATTTTAAGAACAGCCATGAAGGGCTTTGGCACCGACGAGCAAGCCATTATCGATGTACTTGCCCATCGTGGAATCATTCAGCGTCTTGAAATCGCTGAAAAATTTAAAACTATGTACGGGAAAGATCTGATATCCGAATTGAAGTCCGAACTTGGCGGTAATTTTGAAAAAGCCATCATCGCCTTGATGACACCACTTCCCGAATTTTATGCTAAAGAGTTGCACGATGCAATTTCTGGAATGGGCACGGACGAGGGTGCTCTCATCGAAGTACTCGCATCTCTCAGCAATTATGGGGTTAAAACCATAGCTGCCGTTTACAAAGAGCGTAAGTTTTCTATTTCATTCGAATTAAATTTTTTTTTTTAAATACTCGAATAAAATTTATGGTTGAAGAAGTAAATAAGAAAATAAGAATAAATCGAGCGATGTTATTGACGAAATGAAGGAAGATTATTTTTTTGTTGTTTTGCTCTTTTTTCTTTCATTTTTATTTTATACGTATACAGTGTACGATACTGAATTGGAGGAAGACCTCAAGAGCGATACTTCCGGTCATTTCAAGAGACTCCTGGTTTCGTTGTCGTGCGTAAGTTGAAGGGATATCAACGAACGATTGTTTACTATCGATTGGAATTTATATAAGATCAATATTATTTTTTAGGCAAACAGAGACGAAAGTTCGGAAGTCGACGTTGCGGCAGCGACGGAGGATGCCGAAAAACTTTTAGCCGCCGGCGAAGAACAATGGGGAACGGATGAGAGTACGTTTAACGCCGTCTTGATCACGAGAAGTTTCCCACAGTTGAGACAAATTTTCAAGGAATACGAACGCTTAGCCGGTCATTCATTGGAAGAAGCCATCAAACAAGAATTTTCAGGATCACTCGAAGATGGTTATCTCGGAGTTGGTAAGGGAAATAAATTCATTTGATCAAACGAATTCGAACGAAATCATGGAATTCGAACGGAAAGAAGGAAAAGCTTTGTTCGTAAATTAAAAAATAATTTTATAATTTTCTTTTTTTTTTCTAGTGAAATGCGCCCGAGACAAAACCGCGTACTTCGCAGAGAGACTTTACAAAGCTATGAACGGAATCGGTACTACTGATTCAACTTTAATTCGAATAATAGTAGCACGATCGGAAATTGATTTGGGTGACATCAAGGAGGATTATCAGAAAATTTATGGGACGTCGCTTGCAGGTGACATCGATGTAAGTTGATAAATCTTGTTAAATGATTTTGATAATCTTCATTTGCACTAAAATATGTATCTATGTATGTATATACACGTGTATGCATATATATGTATATATGTATAACCGCATATTATTTGTTCATTGCATAAGCATCGTTTACATAGACTATTTCTTTTCTTCTTCTTCTTTTTTTCTTTTTTTAACTCTCTCACTTGCGCTATATATACAAATCCTACCTTCCCATAAATTTCCATAAATTTCAGGATGACACCTCCGGTGACTACAAGAGACTCTTGCTTGCCCTACTCGGATGAAAACGTTTCGATCGTTCAACATCTTCCTCCCTTTTGCTTTTAAATCGTATTTTAATACCATGGATGGATACGTAATGATTATCTCTCCTAAAATTTAAGTTAAATTAGTTTCTTCAAAATACGATTTCTCACGATTGACGGGTGAATACGATTTAATATATGTATGATGTGTGTGCGTGTTCCAATTATTTTTCTTTCCGATTCGCGTTTCGTTTTTTTTTTCTTCTTTTCTTGTTTTTTTCCCCCATTCTTTCTTGTCCCTCCAATAAAAAATGCAGATAATCGCATTTATAGATCATGCTGTTCTGCACTTTAAAATTACATTATATACGAAACTTTCGAGAGAAAGGATTAATCGAAACCTTACAAAACGAAGGCTGTGAGCTACTATATATATAACAAGGAAAAAATAATAATAATAGAAAAAAAAACAATATTCTGTATTTCCAATTTGCGTTATTTTATTATTTTATGAAGATATCGATTGGCATTTAGTCATTACGTTATCCGACTTATAACTTTCTCCCAGGGGCTTCGATAAATAAAAATATGATTAAAAGTATTGATTAATATGTACATTTGCCATTTAATATATATATATATGTGTGTAAATTAACAAATAATACTAATTGTAATTTATTTTTGGAACATGCATGCGTAAAAATGACATTCGGCATGTTGTGTATGTGTGTATATATTTATATATTATATATATATATATATATATATATATATATATATATATATAATATAAACAAAAAACACATGCACACGCACACACACACAGATATATGTATATGAAAAAAAGAAAGATTAGTACAAATTTTCACACACGATCGCTTTCGTATTAACGCAAACTTTAATTTTTCCCAAAAATCTTTGTTTCCGTTTACAGAACGACTGCAGCGAAGACTTTAAACGGCTTCTGATCGCACTTTTGAATTAACGAAAGATCACGGTGACTTTCTTCTTACCCCCCTCCCTCGAGAGCGATTCGATCATGCATCCTTAATATTAAGTAAATCATTCGCGTGTCTCACAGATGTAATATCTATATTTTGTTTTTAATAAACATGCACGTGTGCGAATAATTACGTGGTTGCCCCTTTACGATATTTCTTTTACCAACGATATTCACTTATTCTCTTTTCCAGAATGATTGCTCAGCCGAATGGAAAAAGCTTCTGATCGCAATGCTGAACTAGGTACATTACATTGTCTATCCAATTGACAATTTACAATTTATTTATTTTTTTTTTTATTTGCTTTTATACGAAGAAAACAATTTTTTATTGTAAGAAACCTTTTTTTACTATTAGTAAATACACGAATTGCAAATATAACAAATATATTTATTGATTATCGTTAAAGGTAAAATAATTGAATATACATTATGTTCAACATCAATGGAATTAAACGTAAATATTAAAAATATATACTTCAGATCACAGTAGTAATGTTTATAATCTATAACATTTGGCGTCGATATAAAATTATACCATTAGGACATTAGGATAATCTTTGTATATATTCTTTAAAAATTTAAATTCATTGGTAACGCAACCCAATGGTATTACTTCTTTTGTTAGTAACATTTTTATTATTATTTCGAAACACATATGAATACCTGTTTTACTTATATCTATGTCATAAACGCGTAAGCAATTTTTCAAATATAGCATATTATAGCAAATCGGTGGTGGATTTTTTGCTATAAAAACATATAAATTTTATTATACATTGTGTATATGTAGAACATATTTATTCAATTAGAAATTTTCATTAAGATTACCTGATATTTTATTATGCATTATAACGATATTGTTAAAAGTCACATTGACAGAAAAGCCATACTCCTGTTTCAAATAAGTTGTATTTGCACACACTAAAAATGATATTTTGTAATAAGTAAAATATATATATTATTAATATGCATTATCATAATTAATATTTATTACTAACACGATGCATTTATAGAAAAGGTATCTAATTCTATATATTTGCAACATCCACAATCATATTGTATACATTTACAATTATTTTCAATTGAAGTAATAATTATACCTAAAATAAAATAAAAAATATAAACATTTAAATTATATCCAATTATATAGATTTCGATGTTACTTGTTTACCAGTATCTTTTATAACGTGATCTCCTATTTGTTTGCTCAAATCTTGTATACTGGGATCTGCTACCGTTACATTTACAATAAATGCAGATATAAAAACAGCAATACTCAAATATTTCATTTTAATCATCTTATCCTATAAAATTAAAAATTTGTACATTTTTTCTTAAATATAAGAAATATAAATCCTTTAATGCTTTATTCATATGATAATTGTGAAATTAGATGAATGCAACAATTGCAAAACTTATTGTTATATCATCGTTATAACTTATTTGAGAGGTATAAGAGAACAATTGAAAGTAATATATACTTATTGCAAATAGATATTTAACGAAAATTCGCGGTCATAAAATGTGACCAATAATTTTTTAAAATGCAAAATCGAGAATTATATATTCTAGAAAAAATAAAATATAATCAAATACGTTTGACGCCGAGCAGATAATTGTTATTTCCAAATAACAATTACACATAACAATTGGTGAAAATTATATTTTTTTTTTTTTATTAAAGAATTAGACTGAAATTATTATATCAAAATAAAAGATCAGGATATTAATTATTATATTATCGATAAACGTTCAAAAATAATCTAACAATTTAAAAATTGAAATTAGAATGAATAAATACGCTTATGTGTTGTATAAAATAAAAATCAACGATTTTACGATAGAATTTGGTAAAGAATGTAGCTATGGTAAAGAAAAACAAGACTCAAACTCTTTTGATTAATTCTTACCATTAATGTTAGCGAATAACATGCGAAATAATTTATGTCAATCTGATCAATAATGTAGAAAATACAAATCTTTTTCTTTTCACATACTTAATGTACGAATACTGTACGAATATTGTTTCCATTTGTGTTCCATCGATTATAGAAGTTTTACTTTCTACTGTATATGCGAAACGATATTAAACTTCATGAAAGGCGCCACGCGTTTATAAATACCGCCGTTAGGCGGCGCCAACAACCTGTTTTGGCTAATTCTTTATAACCAATATAACGCTACCACACAACGTTGAAATGTTTTTCTATGTTCAACTAAATATCGTCGAATATTAGTGCAATGGCTGATGCCGTTGATGTCGTTACGTTCTTTAGATTTGAACGGTTCTTTTAAGTGAAACATAACTGAAGGAACTATAAAGTTTGTATTAATTATATTTGTAAATATAATGTATTTTGATATTCGTCGAGAAGTAAGAAATGGAAAAATATCATATATATATGTCAATGAAACGGTTATAAAAGTGATCAATTTGATTTAACAAATTGAATAAATATCATAAGTATCCAACACATTCATGCAATTAATACATGAGAAAAGTCAAATACTTATGTGTAGATGGTAAATATTTATTTTTATAAATAATCTTTGCAATCTTGCAATCATTATTATCATTATTCTCGTCTTATAATCATTATTCTATCCTATAAATATCCATTAGATAAATTTTCTTTTATCTGTTAATGAGAAATAATATTTTACATGTAATATTTAGACCAAATAGGAAATTATAATATACTACAAATCATTTTTAAATAAGACAAATAATTGTTTATACCGTATATCATATGGAATGTAACAATCAAAATATATCAACAATGAGTGAAAATGAATCTATGTACGGGACAACTTTATCTCAAGAATCTATAAAAGTGATTGCTGAGAGCATAGGAGTAGGAAATTTCCCAGACGAAGCAGCTAAGGATTTAGCTGAAGATGTCAGTTACAGACTCAAAGAAATTATACAAGTTAGTAGTAAACAATATCAAATTTTATACATTATTGTTGTAATAGATAATATAAATGAGATGTTGCGAGTAAAAAGGATAAACTCAAACAAAGATCAATTTTGATTGCCGCGTGGAGTTCGTTCTACGTTTTTGTAAACCTGTTGCCTATACAATTTATCCAATACTTTTTAAACTTTATTTTATATGGAAATAAAAAGTAAACTCAATATAAAAACTCTGTGGTATTGTTCCTTATAGATGTTAAATTGATTTATCGACAAAACATATTTTCCAATGTTGAGTTTGCCTTTTGTGTTATAATATGTGCGTATATGTATATATATATGTCAACTGAATTATATTATTCTTACCTTATAATTTTATAGGACGCCGCAAAGTTTATGAGACATGGCAAACGTCAACGTCTGACAACTCATGATATAGATCATGCATTAAAAATTAAAAATATCGAACCAACGTATGGATTTTTTGCTAAAGATCACATACCATTTCGTTTTGCTTCTGGTGGTGGTCGTGAATTGCATTTTGTAGAAGAAAAAGAAATAGATCTCAATGAAGTTGTTTCTATGTCCGGTGGACAGGCATGGCCCAAATTACCTTTAGAAATTACCTTGCGCGCGCATTGGCTTTGTATAGATGGTGTACAACCGACAATACCAGAAAATCCACCTCCTGTATCTAAAGGTAATCAATGTGCTATATACTAATGGATTGCAATTACATATATGCTTTATTAATTTTATATCATTATAAGGAAGGTTAACATTAATTATTCTTTTTTCTTTACAGAGGCTCAAAAATTGGAAAGTGTTGACCCTACGAGCAAGTTAACTAACAAGAATCAAAATATAGGTGCTGGGAAACCAGGTGGTGGTGGGAAAAGTCAAAAATTACGTAATGTAGAAACTGTACATGTTAAACAATTGGCAACTCACGAATTAAGTGTAGAGCAACAACTATATTATAAGGAAATAACGGAAGCTTGTGTTGGCTCTGATGAAGCTCGGAGAGCAGAAGCGTTGCAATCATTGTCTGCAGACCCAGGGTTACATGAGATGTTAGCACGTATGTGTACGTTTATTGCAGAGGGTGTACGAGTTAATGTTGTGCAAAATCACCTTGCACTACTTATCTACCTTATGCGTATGGTTAAAGCACTTCTTGATAATCCAAGTCTATATCTTGAAAAATATGTATGTAGTTTATTATGTGTAATATTTGTTTTGATTTATTTATATGAGTTTTTTTTTTTTTTATTAATCCATTAATGAAATAAAATTACAGCTACACGAGCTAATACCATCAGTTGCTACCTGTATAGTTTCACGTCAGTTGTGTATGAGACCGGAAGCTGATAATCATTGGGCTTTGCGAGACTTTGCTTCTCGACTCATGGCTCAAATATGCAAGAACTTTAATACTTCTACAAATAATGTACAAACTAGAGTAACTCGCATGTTTAGTCAAGCTTTAGCTAAGTGTAAAGAGGTAAGATTATTAAATATGTATTATAAACATCTCTATAGATAAACTTAACAAAGATAATTTTTTAGACGCCTCTAGCTTCTCTCTATGGAGCAATCGAAGGATTATGTGAATTAGGTCCGGAGGTAATAAAAGCATTAGTTATACCTAAATTGAAATCGATTTCTGAACGCATTGAATCATGTATTGAGGGCCCAGGATTATCCAGCATCGATAAAAATGGTGCTGGTCATATAAAATCATTACTTGTTGTAAGTATAATAATTATTTCTTTTTTTGTAAATTAAATAAGAGTGATTGGAAGTTATACTTTTATCAAGAATAATTTTTTCAAAAAGTAAAAAATATATATATATAAAAATATTTGATATTTTTTTTTTTTTTTTAATTATGTGTATAAAATAAAAATTGAAAATTTTCAGAAATCAGTAGCACCTGTTTTAAAAACAGTACGAACAGCACCAGATTATGTTGAAGAATATAAATTGGATTATGGCTATATAGGGCCAGCCTTATGTGCAGCAGTTGCTAAAGCTCGAACACAACCAACAGCTTTAGCATCGACTGCTACAACTACCACATTGACCACAACTCAGCAACAGGGACCTACGTGTACTACCAAGACTCTTGTACAAACAGGTAACTAATGTTATTGTTACATGAATTTATTAATAATACGAATTTCTGTCATAGCTTTAAATATCTTAATTTCTAAAATATTTTCAGTTTATCTTTTATTATCAAAATAAATCACATTAATAAATATTATCGGAAAGAGAATATATATAGACACATATATGTGTATATCAGATTTATATTTTATATAAATAATAATGCAATGTAATTTGTTTTTATATTATTCTTATTAGAAAATGTTTCAGTGTCTAATTCGAACCCTGGTCAACAAGCAGGAAGAACGATAATGCTTGGTACAAGTAGAACTGGTAATACAACCACAACTGGTGGAGGTCAGAAGTTCGTTATTTTGCAATCTCGATCTCAAACGCCAACTGCATCCAATATAAATAGCAATACAATACAACAACAGCAATCTCAGACACAACAACAACAAGTAAAAATTGCACAAACTAATGTAAATTCACAAAAATCACATTTGCAAAATGTGGCACCTAAGTTGGTTGTTGTTTGTATGTCTAATAGTAGCCATACAAATACATCTGTTACTCAGGTATGTAATTTTACATAGTGTAACTCGTAATGTTCTAAATCTGAAAAACATTCTTTTTACACTATAACACATAATTTTTCAGCAAGCAAATATGACGAACAAGACACAAAATGTATTTGTAACACAACAGAGCGTTGAACACGCATTAAGTCCGGAAGAGGAACAATCATTTGAGTAAAAGTTATATTTTGAGTAAATTATACGAAACCAATGTTAAAGTAAATTGTAGAAATTATTTTTGTACAATATTTCTCATATATCATGTGCATAGTTGTATATAAAACAAAATTTTGGTACATATTTGCCTATTCTATTAAACAGAATTCTTTTTGAATATTTTCAAATATATTGATTATAATATTTACAGTTATTCCTCTTAATTAAAAAGAATACAATCAACGAACGTGCTTAAGTAAAAGGATATTATATATATATATATTTTTTTTTTCTTCGATCAATGTGAAATGTCATTTTCAGTGAAAATATTATCGGATTATCTAAGATGATTGGGTGGAATTTCGTCGGTAAGTCATCTCTACTTGGT
Organism: Dolichovespula saxonica; assembly: GCA_911387935.1. Classification (NCBI taxonomy): domain Eukaryota; kingdom Metazoa; phylum Arthropoda; class Insecta; order Hymenoptera; family Vespidae; genus Dolichovespula; species Dolichovespula saxonica. The sequence goes on from OU427010.1 coordinate 1,939,375, forward strand.
GTGAAAGGTTCTCGGACATTATACGTCCTGTATCTTTCACCATTTCAGTAAACAAACCATTAGATATAACACGTAATAACTCGAATATAAGTAAAAATACTAATTTAACGAAACAACGAATTAATTACATCGAAAATGAAAAGTTCATAGTCTTTAATATCCCTGTAATACGATACGAATGTAAAACAGGTTATATATTTAAATGTGTTTATTTCATCCTCGTGTGCATGTTCACTTAATGCAGTTTCAGTGTTCCTCGTAATATCGCCATTTTCGGAATTACGTCTGTACTCTCTGTTGGCATAAACCATTATAAAACCAGAGATGATTAAAAGCTTTAAAACTCGCATTGTCCTATACGACAATGGGATTGGTGGACGGCAGCCTGCAATCGCCAATCCAGTGGCGTCAATGTCGAAACGTCATAAGTCAATAGGATACTAATGTCGTATAATATACATAAACAAGATTGAATAAAATTCGTGAGGAATTGAAGTCCAACGATCGTTTAAGATTTAATACATATTTGATAAAAATATGATCGGAATTAGCCACTGTCATTTATTGCGTCTAAGATTTTATTGCGCATAAAAATTTATGAGGTCTCATAACGGGACTAATTTTTTTTTTTTTACTTTACTCTAAATGAAATGGAATTATTTTCGCACGTATATAAATATAAGTTTATGATGATAAAAATAATTTTTTTTGTTTTGTACATTTTAACAGTGGTTTTGGTAGTTATTTCGATAGTTTGAATGTAATGTTAGACTGTTGTATAACACTTTGTGATGTTATACATTTCACCATCGCCATTTAAATATTTTTTACAAATAATATAATACGAATGAAAATGTTTTTAAGTCAATACGTTTGACTTTTTCCATACGAAGCTAGTCTATATAAAACGTATTATATTATACTAACCATATAATATAATCTATTTATTTCTCTTGAAATGTCTGGCATCGTCACGTGACTTTATCACGTGATACATGTTTTGATGTAACATGGCGCTTTTAACTGACAGTATAAGGTTAAAATTATAAAAGTGTACGGTTTTATTACCTATAACAACAGATTTAAAATTGTATGCAGGATGCCTGTTGATATTAATCGATTAACAGAGGGTTGGTTAGAACTTGAAAGTGATCCAGGTATATATGATCTATAAATAAATAAACATAATAAAAAATAATTGTAAAGTTTTATATGTTTATAAATTGATATACATATATATATATACATACATATATATATATACATACACACACCACACAAAATATATATATATATATCGAGTATTTTTGTATTGAAGTTACATTTGATATGATATTACAGATTGATATTATTATTACCTTTTGTGTTCATGTTTGCAATTAATGTAACATGTAAGCGAAGGAAAAAGAAGTGACTCGGACAATAATTTTGAAGATAAACTATAATTAATGATCTGTATCAAAGAGTTAGAAATTTAAAACAAAAAATTGTTAAATTAACATTTAAACACCTATCGTTTGAAGGATATAAAATATGTCGAATTTATTGTACATTATTATTAAAATGTGACTTGATGTCAGATGCTATGAGCAAACACATAAGTTAATGCTAGATCTGATGTTTAAGTCTATTTAAGTGTTAATATAAATAAGTATTTACTGTATATATTCGATATGGCTGCATTAAAAAACTTTATTATGACAGATTTCTTTATATCTTATTAGGATTGTTTACACTTCTGTTAGAAGACTTTGGTGTTAAAGGTGTACAAGTTGAAGAGATATATGACTTACAAAAATCTTTGGAAGGTCCTGTTTATGGCTTTATATTCTTATTTCGTTGGATAGAAGAAAGACGTTCAAGACGTAAAGTCGTAGAACAGACCGAAAGTTTTGTCAAAGATGAAGATATTGTGAATAACATATTTTTTGCGCAACAGGTTCATTTTGATTATTACAAGTTTAATTATAAGAGAAAACAAAAATATTACATGTAGGAATAATGGCATTATTTGTTTAGATCTTAGAGTTTATTTTAATTATATTATAAATATATTTGTATATAGGTTGTCCCTAATAGTTGTGCAACGCATGCATTACTATCCGTTTTATTGAATTGTCCAAATATTCATTTGGGTACAACTTTGTCGCGTTTAAAATTACATACGTCTGGTATGTGCCCAGAAAATAAAGGATGGGCAATAGGTAACACGCCAGAATTAGCTTGTGCTCACAACTCGCATGCTATGCCTCAAGCTAAAAGACGACAAGATAAAAATACTGGAGTTTCAACTGGTAGATTTACTGGCGAAGCATTTCATTTTGTGAGTTATGTACCAATAAATGGTAGACTCTTTGAATTGGATGGCTTAAAGCCATATCCTATGGATCACGGACCATGGAAAGAGCACGAAGAATGGACAGAACAATTTAGAAGAGTTATAACAGATCGTTTAGGTATGGCAACAGGAGAACAATTACAGGATATAAGATTTAATTTAATGGCTGTTGTTCCTGACCGTCGCTTAGCTATTTCGCATAAATTAACTATGTTGAAAACCAACAGACAAATAGTTTTGGAAGCATTACAGCAACTTGTTAAGTTAAGCCATCAAGATAATGGAACAGAGAAAACAACGAACGACGCCGAGAAAATGGAAAAATCATGCGATAGAAAAAATAAGGTAGACGAAGAAAATCTATTATCCAATAAAACAGATAGAGATGAATCCTCTACTCCATCTATTGAAAGGAATAATGATGCTACAATTGATATTGAAGAGCCGAGTTCAAATATTGGTACTGCTAAAATTGAGTCGAGGTTAAGTAACATTAATATTACAGATTGTAAATAAATTGCTAAGGTTACAATTTGAAAATATTATTATTCTTTACTGATAATAATATATATCTCTGTTATAGCGTGGAAAAGGTAGTGATGTGTGCTTTAGATTATGCTACTCCACTTCGAATCCAGACTTCACCAGCCCACAGTTCATCAAGTACTGATACATCTTCTGAAATTGGATCTGCATTTAATTCGCCAACTCAAGGCAAGCAAAAGTATTTTCTAACGATAAATTTCTAAAGATATTATTTCATTACATTCTACTTACCATTTATCTTCATTTAATCCCTACAAAGTTGTCTTGTAGTGCATAATTTTATTGATTTACAAAATTTCAAATTATTTGGACATCTCATACGAATTTCTTTAATATCTATCGGTGTCCTTGTCGAAGAATAACATAAATAATAATATCTATCCGAAGTAGGGTCTACCATTCTTCCAATTTCTTTACATATTTTTCCTTTGTAAATGTCATTATTAGATGAAGATTTATTGGTTTCAGTATTATTTATTAAAGATAATTCGGTAAATACAGATTTATGTTCTTTGCATATTTTGTATTTATAAGTATCACAAACTCTTGTGTACTCATTAAAAGCTGTATTATCTGGACAAGTAAATTCTTTTACACGTGCTTCTAATGGTTCACACGTGTAATATTTGATGCAATCACTTTTATTCGCAAAACGTATTTCCTTTATGCATGGTATTAAATCTATAGAATTTGATTTTATTTTATAAGCCATGGATTTGTATTTCTCTACTGTCAGAAATTTTTTATTTCCAAAATCATCGGTGATCATAATTACGCTATTATCAGTGTTTACATCGGAGACATTTTGATATTTAGTTGCACTTTCAACAAAATTATGGTAATTAGTTTGAAACACATATTGTCGAATAAGATATTTCAGTAATATATTTAGAACATTTTTATTATATTCAGGTGATTCAGGTGGTTCAACAGGTTTATTATGTTTCATGAAATCGACTGATGGTAATGTTAATTTATCCAAAGATAACAAGACTTCTTTATAATTTATTAACAGATTAATTAATTGATTTATCCAGACATAATGATCTTGCATCTTATCTTTAGTTTCGCTCATAAATGGTAATGCAATTTGATTTCTTTTATTCATGTACTTATACATATAATTTTCTTCCTTTTGATTGATTATCATTGGATTTATATTATTATTATTATTATTATTATTATTACTATTATTATATTTACTATCTTTTTTGTATAAAATAGTGTTCTCAATTTTAATAGGTGGATGTAGATCCATAGATGATGATTTGTTTGATAAATTGGAGGTTTCATTAGAATTATATGTATTATATGTATGAGCACTTACAAGAAACTTTGAATTTGTTCGTGTATAATTTTGATGATAACCGATTTGGATGAAGTTAGAATTTTCATAATTTCTTGTTGCAGAAAGTAATTTATTTTTTAAATGATCGCACGACCAGGTATCACTGGGAAGAACGCATGTTTTTAAATATGGTTGAAATACCTAAACATATAATAAATATTTGAATGCATAAAGGAAGTGTAAAAAATGTATTTAAATGCTGAAACTAATCCACTTAAAAAAAAAACAAAAAATATATATATTTTGTAGATGTCAAGATAATTTACCAAATTATCATTGCACTTTGATGGAACCCATACAAAACCATCAATTGGTAGATTAATACAGTTGTAAAACATAGCACAATTTGTATCATGAGGTCTTTTTAATTCTGGACATTTCGAACAATTTACCACGATAAGAATTAAGTAGAAAAGAATGATTTTAAATATCATGTTAAACTATCGCTCTCGTTAAAATTACATTGAAGACTACAATTCCATGGGTCTTGTGCTTTTAGCTTATATACTCTTCACACATTCCTACCATGTGGTTAGTATGTTTTCTTTGACACCTTCCAAAGAACAGTTATCCGTTATCCGACCGTTCTGACTATTTATAGTTTCCATATATCAGTTATTTGAAATCAGTTGAAAATTTACTACAATGTTTATTGGAAGTATAATAAAAGTAATATCGCATTTAACACGATATCTCTCACAATTAAATTTCCTTATACTAGATAGAAGATATCGTTTGATATTCTCTATAATTTTTCTTTTTATATATGTATACTTTTCTTTTTATTTTTAAAAATTAAATTCTTAAAAAAATTTTAATAATTTAATTGTTTACAGCTTGGGGCTGGAATTCAGGTCAGAGCAGTCCAACGTCAACGAAAGATTTCAAAAAGTTTGTTGTTATCAGAGTGGCTGGAGATGAGAAGAACGAAGCAGGTTTAAGTAAATAACACATTTTGACGTGAATGAATGAAAACGATAATTAAAATATAATTGCATTTTAAGAAAACTATTAATAAAAAAAAAAAAAAAAAAAAAAAAAAAACTATTTTTTTTATTGCTAGGTCGTTCCCTTGGTAACATTAATATAAACGGAAAGAGATTGGTTTCGGACAGCGGACATTTACACAAGAAAGTCTGTTTATCAGGAGAAGTAAGAATACCACATGCCCGCGTAAAAACTAGTAACGGCGATACTGTAACGGAAGAAAAGAAAGTCGAAAAGATCGATCCAAAATTGTGCTCGAAGTATCCGGAACTTTTTGAACCCCATACATTTGCCCCGAAGGATCTTTTAGCTTTATTGAAAAATTTGGGACATGAGATAAATACCTGCGAGACTAGTTTGAAGGATGAGAATGACAAAAGAAATAAGTATAAAGTTGGTAGATAAAGATTTTACGAAACTATATATATATTACGAATCGTATAAACGTTGAAATGTTCGTCTTTATTAATTACAGATCGACGATTGCCGTAGGACGCACAATTATGACGAATTTATTTGTACTTTTCTTTCGATGTTGGCCCAGCAAGGTAAATTAGCCGAATTGGTACAGCAACATCTTACCTTGAAGAAGCATACGTCGGTATCAGTGAGTAGAGTACACAGGTACGTTCTGGATCAATTAAATGTTTGATCATTTTATCGAATACTGCGACGTGCGGTACGCGTAAAAAAAAAAAAAAAAAATAAAAAATCCACGGGGTAAAGTTAGTCGAATTTATTTGTATACGTTTTAATTCACGACAAGTGAATTTTACGTGTCAATTAATATTTTAATGTTGTCTTTGATATGTATATATATATATATATATATATATATATATATATATATATATATATGTATATGTATATATTTACTACGTAACGTATATGATGAAATATAATACGTTTACGTGGTACTTACGTGTATGCTAATTTTTTTTCTTTTTCGTAATGTTTCTAGGTCTTCGAAGAAAGCTGATACTCGTACCAATTCCTCGCGTCGACGTCGTGGTAGAACTAAATGTAAAAAACGGAAGTAATCGATACCGATAGGCGATAAAATATTATTAAGGACGTGACGTTTATTAAGTACAATGTTTGCTGTTTATTCCGAAGATTTTTTCTGTTTCTTTTTTTTTTTATTTTTTTTTTTCTTCGTATAGTCCTTAAAACACGCAGAAAAATTAGATCTCTTAACGAGAAGAAACTTAACAATTCAGAACGTTCCTTTATATCATACGTACAGCTAAGCTGTTATTATCTAATTTGAAAGTTCTAATACGAAACATTGTGAATGTTGTTAGATTTTATTAGTTTTTTCTTCTTCTTTTTTTTATTTTTTGGATTTCGTTTAAATCTCTTTTTATTCGTAAAAAGGTTTGTCCCTTTAAGAGGGATAATTTATTATATATTTGATATATTGTTTGAAGATTAATATATTGACGATAATTTGTGTTTATAGATTTCGCACGTTGAATATATGGTACTTAAGTACCCTTTTAAATATTGATATTTAACGCGTTCATATCAATTTTTCTTTTCTCTTCATTTCGACGATCTTATCATTTCGGAGTCAATCGATTAAAGTACGAAATATATAGCTTGATATTAGAGGAATATAATAAATAATAAAAAATTAACTGAACGAAAATTAATGGTTATATATATATATATATATATATATATATATATATATATATATATATATATATTATAATTCGTATATAAGATTACGAAGAAAATTATATTACGCAAAATGCTATTTATTCTTTGCACGCGCAGAATCGTTGACGATTTATATTATATAATAAATAAATAAAAAAATATATATATATTATACCATTTTCGGTTATCAACATGCATAATTATTTAAAAATGAACGATTGATAAATAAAAAACAAAAAAAACATTAGATAGAGATAGAGACTGGATAGAAAAACTTGGACTTAAAAGTAAAACTAAAATAAAATAAAAAGATTCGTCGCGGGAAAATAAATAAATAAATAAATAAAAAAAATAAAAAAAAATAGAAAAAAAAATAAAGAGAAAAAAAGAGAGGACACTTGTAAACTGAAAGAATAAGAATATATTAATGTAAAATAATGTATATGTGATTATATTTAAGAATAAAATCACGCAGCTATCATCGCTTAAACCACATGGAAAAAAAAAAAAAATATATATATATATATATATATATATATATATATATATATATATATATATATATATATAAAATCGATAGGCAAAAAGTGAGTTTTGTCAAAATATGTATGATGAAGAATAAAGGATTAAAGAGTTGGAAGTTGATTTTCATTTTGCATTGTCGTTTAAAAATTAATAAAGAATATGGGATGAATGATATGACCGTCGATAGTCGTTCGTCGATCCGTCGAACAGATAGGACAGTTCAAATGATTTAGTAAAAATATTATCGAGTATTGTGAAAAACATTGAAAATATTTATTTTGATAGTTCATATACAAGTACACTACACGCTGTGGATATGTCTCTTAAATCTACAAATACATACAACTCCGGAACAGCCGGAGAAAGGAAAATCAAGCTTACATTGGAATCGTGATATCTCCTCATATCGTCATACATAGTCGTAGTCGTAATCATTTTCATCATCATCATCATCATCATCATAATCATCATCATCATCATAATCATCATCATCATCATCATCATCATCATCGTCGTCATATTTTAATAGACAACAGTCGACCGCCTAACTCGTTTTAGCATTTGTATATGTAGGAACTGTCTTGAATACACCCGCAAGTTATTATTATTATTAATATTATTATTATTAATATTATTATTAATATTAATATTATTATCATTATTATTATTCTTATTACTATCATTATTATTAATATTATAATTATTATAATTATTATTATCATTATTACAACAACAGGGTAACGAAATTCCTTCTCCGGCCGATTTTTGTTTTAAAACGTCCCTTGAAAAAGTGTACGCCATTCGACGGCACGACTAGCGTGCTTTTTGGCAAAAGTGCATTTTGTTACTTTACATATATATATATATATTTATATATATGTGTGTGTGTGTGTGTGTGTGTGTGTGTGTGTATACATAAACATTACGTACGTCGACACCCAAGATCGACCACCCCCCTTTTCGTGCACGAGAGGAAGTCGTCCGATATTGATATTGATTTATTTTATTCTTCCTCGACGACAAGGACACGTCGTTCGCGTTAAAATTATTTCCCCGGGATCGCGATGTTTTATAAAAGCGACACGCATACATATATTACAACAATACACATATGCACATGTATATATATATGTATTAGCCCCTTTCACATTATAGTCTCTTTGTCTCTTTTTATATCCACGACCGAACTATTTTTTCTTCTTTTTCTTTTCTTTTTTTTTTTTTCTTTTTTCCCTTCTTCCACACACACGCGTTTACTCGTTTCATTACGTGTTTACTTTGCCTCGGGTTTCGGAGGGCTAAAAAAATGATGATCAATCCTGGATTCGTTAAAGTGTAATAACACAGAGGGATGATGGATAATACATTCAACTCTCGTCTCACGTATGTACATGTGTTTATACATACATACATACATACATATACATATATATATATATATGTATGTATGTATGTATGTATGTATGTATGTATTTAGTAGGCACTCACGGTAATATTATACAGCAATTATTAATCTGTCAATTATTTAATATCCACTCTATCGCATTGTTCTTTTTTTTAAATTCTTATACAAACTGCGAACGAAGAAGAAAGTTAATAACAACATATTTTGCTCGTGGTTGTTATTATTATTATTATTATTATTTTTTTTTTCAGAACTGTGAATCTCTCTTCTTCGAATTGTCGAACTGAACAGATCCAAAGTTTTTCGTTCGCCGTTTACGACGTTCGAACGAGGGAAGGAGACACAAGAAGAAAAAAAGAAAAAAAAAACAAAAAAAAAAAAGAAAAAGTAATTAACGTTACGTCACACGTTACTCGTTTTCTGTTTCTTTCTTTCTTTCTTTTTTTCTTTTTTTCTTTTTTTCTTATTATTTTTCTTTACGAATAAGAGACGATCTTTTGAAGAAGAGTATTTTATTGCTAAGATCATATTTATTTCGTGTGCGTGTAAGTGTGTGTGTGTGTGTGTGTCCGTTTTCGTCTTTTTTTTTTTAAATAATCATAACACAACGCTTACAACTTTTGAACATCGTTGTCTCTAAGCGTGATTTTTTTTTATTTCTGTTTTTTCGTTTTTTTTTCTTTTTTCTTTTCGATAGCCAATCAATAAGTCGTCTCATTAACGATTCCTTTGGTAAACGGCATCATCTTGACTATCGTTCGCATAATTTTGGCGCATACTCATTTATGCGTGTATAGAACGTAACGCGTGCCGTATGAAATGCAAAGCATTCGATTTATTAAAAAAATAAAAATAAATAAGAAAATAAAAAAAATATTAACACGAACAAACAAATAGAATATCAAAGATAGAAAAAGAGAGAGAGAGAGAGAGAGAGAGAGAGAGAAAGAGAGAGAGAGAGAGAGACAGAAATAAGGAAGAAATAACAAAATCTGTTGCGAGATCTTTATGTGAATAACGCCGATTATAATAAACAGTCTTTTTACGCGCGCGCGTGTGTGTGTGTGTGTGTAAGTGTGTATGTGTGATTTTTTTCTTTTCATTTTCTTTTCTTTATATGTATATATAAATAAATCTTAATGATTCTTTATATATATATATATACATATATATATATAAATAAATCTTAATGAACGTGTTTACAGATCAAGTGTCTCCCCGATCTGCTTTGGAAGTGATTCAGACGACGAATTGATCGACGATATTGATCGCTCTCAAGTATCGTTCGTTACGTCTTGGTTACGTTTAGATCGATCAATTTTAATCGTCGATCGCGGTCGTTCGCTTTCGTTAAATAGGCGGTCGATGTAATAATAAATAGAGGTACGCTACGTAATTACAATGATGGCTTTCGGTTAATGTTGATCAATTTTAAATCGTCGACGCCAAAATATTGTTGGAAATTGATCGGGTCGATTCGTTCGTCCAATTACAAGAAACATTATAGTCGTTACACTTCGAATGGCCCAAATTCTTAAATCTTTTTTTTTTTTTCTTGTTCCTCTCATCTCTCGTTTTTCTATTCCTTTCGTTCTTCTATTTTTTTTTCTTCCTTCTTTATTTTCTTTTCTTTTCTCTTCTTTTCTTTTTTTTTACGCATTCGCCAATTTGTATTCTCAAATATACTTAATATTTTTACGTTTTATCAGAAACAAAGTTTATGAATTTGCGGTGCATAATTTTGCAATGGAATAACGTGGAAGTTAAGAAAAAAAAAAAAAAAAAAAAAAAAAAGAAAAACTCAGTGCGACATCTGTGAAGTATGACGATGAAAAGAAAAATACGAAAAAAGAAAAAGAAACAAGAGAAAAAATAGTTCTTTTTTTATTTTAACAACGATAAAGGTACAAAATGAGAATTTTGTTGTTGTTGTTTTTTTTTTTTTTTGTTTTCGTTTATACTTGCTATCCAAAGATTAAAGAAATAATATATGCGTTTTGTAGATCTGCTTGTCTCTCACGTTTATTTTGTCACAGAAAAATCGATCAGTTATTATAATTTCTTTTTTCTTTATTATTACTATCATCTTTTTTCTTTTTCTTATAAAATCTCTCGACGAAATATCATAAAAAGAATCTCATTTTGTATTTGTAAAAATAATTTGTTTTCCTTCAATTCTTTCATATACTATATGTAGCCACACAAATTATATTGCATATAGGTACACTAAACAATCTTTAGAACACTTTGTCGCTTTGCAATTAGTCTAAAAGAAACAAAAAAAAAAAAGGAAAAAAAAAATTCAATTTCATAAAGTGTTCGAATATTACTATGACTTACTATGTACATGTATTATGTATACAATATGCTATATAGTAAACACAGAGGCGTATGTAAAGTTTTTTTAATAGAACGTATATTCCAAATGACTTTTTTCTTTTTACATTTTACAGAAGTCGTCCGCCTTTCTCTCTCTCTCTCTCTCTCTCTCTTGAAAATCAGTCATTCCTTTGTCGAAAACGTTCAATTTTGTTTTCACAAGAAGAAAAAAAAAAGAAAAAAAATTTGTTTCCCATTGCATCGCGAGTGAGACGTGTATGACGGACGACAACGCATTTCATCGTTTCGATTGATCCGATGAAATTTGTTTATTTATTATACGGCAAATCGACAATTTGCAAACAATAACCGCTCGCCATAATCACGATATCGAAAAATACATTAATTTGTGTGTGTGTGTATATATATATATATATATATATATATTTGTTTATTTATTTACGTTTTTAATATATAACTATAGGCTCACTTAATACTTCGATCCTAAATATCGGTTTAAAGATTGACGATGAATTCTCGGCTTATAACGAAGGTCCGATGATGATACTTAAAATAATGTTTACCGATATTCCGATAAATAACGTTTAACGGTGCTGCGCAAAGCACAAACTGCAGTTGCGTAAACTGCAATTCTACGGCGTGTATATATATATATATATATACACGTATACATGCTTCATGAATCTGCATGATGAATAATAGTCGATCCTTTTTAAATACGTAGACATATGCGCGCGCGCGATCGTATCTCGTTTACGATCAACGATGGATAGAAAAATTAATAAAAGAAAAACAGTCGCGAGAGGTTGTGGATGGATGGATGGATGGATGATGGGTCGCTGAGGGGGGAGGGGGCGAAAAGGACGAAAAACGTTTTACGATAAAAATTATGACAATATTATAATGAGAACGATTCTAAATACACGATTATCACGAAGATTTCTCGTAAGAAACCGCGAGAGTTTTATTTCATTTCATTGATTGATCGATTTATTTAATTCTCTCTCTCCTTTTTCTTTTTTTCTTCCTTCTTCTTCTTCTCTTTTTCCTTTCTTTCTTTCTTTCTTTCTTTCTTTTTTGGCGAACCTAACAATTTTCGTATCGTTTCACATAGAATGTGAATTCATTCGTTCGTACGTATAAAGAGGCTCGAATTTTTTTAAGAGAATAGAAAAACAAGATGATAATTATCTTGTTCTTCTTTTTTTTTTTTTGATTTTATCGTGTGCCATATATATATACGTATATATGTATACACATACACACACATACATATATATATATATATATAGAATAAACTGCTAGTAAGGCGACTTAGCGTGTATTCGTGCGATACACACGTTCTATTCTCGTTTAAACGACATTGTTTACGTATGTATTGGTAAACGCATTTACGTATGAAGAAAATCAAAATGGTCATCCTTTCGTGGATCGTATCGTAACCGAGAGCTTATCTATTGCCTCACTGTTAACGATCTCGGATGAGATTATACGAAATTTACCTTTCAAACGGTGGTATATATAAATATATATCTTGGTGATGGGATAGCCGGTTGCGCGATCACGATTATAATAAATCGTAGTACGAAATAGTCGCTTTCGCGCGAACGTTCGCGAGTAAATTTCGAACTTCAACAAATCTCGTACGGATTATAATTTTTCCCGTGGGATAAAGGGTTCTTTTTTCTTCCCTACCCCTCCTCTCCCTCTGGCTTTTTACTCGAGTGAATTTTGAAAAGTTTCGTAATTTAATAACAAACGAAATATATCGTCGTGTATCGAATATATAACGGAAGTACACTTATCTAATACATAGAAGAGCAAATGTTCATGCGAAAGCGGCTTAAACACTACTCCGTTATTGTATATTAAGAGTAAATCCGCTTAGACGAATACGGCACGTAAGGAGTGTGGATAAAGAACAATAAAGAAAAGAGAAAGAAAGAAAGAAAGATAACGGCGAGACGAAGGAAAACAAGAAAACAAAAACAAAAAAAAAGAAAAAGAAAGGAAGAAATTCACGCAGGACATAGAAAAAAAATAATGACTCTCGTTGCGATTCTTTGTCCCTAGAATGTCAAATTACTCTGTAGAGTTTTTTTTTCTATCTTCTTCTTCTTCTTTTTTCTTTTTTTACATACGCACGTACGGATGCACGCGTATGTACGTCGTGCGTCGTCTATCTATTTACTAAAGTAGATAAAAAAAAAAAAAAAAAAAAAAAGAAAAAAAAGAACGCATATACGAATAATGACATACATACGTAAATTAAAAAGCTCGTTCGTACGCGCATCGATAACTCGCCGATAGATCGATAATGAATGTTCTCGAGAAGACGAGAAAGCTTCGTTTTTCAAAGGGAGTTTCGTTTAACTTACGTTGTTACAATAATCGTTTAGAAACGATAATATAAGATTCGAATGGACTCGTACTTTCGTATCATATATATATATATATATATATATATATATATATATATATATATATATATATATCTAAGTGTTTTAGCGATACACGGACTCCTCTTCAAATTAACAAAACTCGATAATAACGATAATTAATAAAATATTTATAACGAATAGCTTAAAGATCTTATTGAAACATAATTATAATAACGAGTAACCTAAATATATCGTATCATCTCGTGTTCCTTTATCAGTTTTAACACTTTGCGACAGCATCGACGAAGCATCGTGAGGGGCGAGGTGGTGAGAGGGGGGCCGAGGAGGAGGAGGGACGACGACTTGGTGGGGAGAGTCAAGGAATGGGAGGGGAAACTGTAGAGAAGAAAAAAGGAGTGGTGAGCAAGGAGGGAGGGTGGAGGGGAATATTCGTCAGGCAAAGGGTCTCCTCCCTCCTCCTCTCTTCCTCTTCCTCCTCCTACTCCTTCATTTCTCGACGAATATCACCGAATGCGAATCGAGTTCATTATTCCGCCAATAAGAAAATCGATGCTCCTTCTCATCGCGAGTGATCGACATTGGATGAGGGAATCGGTCAACCTCCTCTCCTTTCCCTCTCCTCTCCTTCCTCCCACCCTCCTCCCTATCTTCCTGCGAGTTCTTTCGTTCGAGAGAACCGATCGACGTAATCGAGTACGCCCATCAAAAAAAGAAAAATAAAATAAAATAAAATAAAGTAAAGTAAAATAAAAAAAAAAAAAAAATAAAAATAAAAAAGTTCGTCGGGACGTGAGTACGGAGCTCGATCGAATCCGATTTCGACTTCGCATCTCGAAGATGGATGATTATTATTTAAACAAAAAAAAAAGCACGACAGTTCGAACAGGACAAAGTTCGTCGACACAAGCTCGTATACATACATATATATATATATATATATATATATATATATATATATGTATGTATGTATATATATATATATATATAAAAGGAAAAAAGAAATGATGACGTCCGTTCATGGTCCATTGTGTGTCGTCGCGTTAGTTGGCAATGGGTGTCCGGCCATAAGACTGTCGGTTGGCTTGCCAAGGCGCAATATGGACTGCAGTGATGCAACCTCGGATGCAAGACGATCGAGCCTCGACTTGACTTCCCTCTCACTTTCCGGTACGGTAGGGACGGTCGGTCCGGTCCATTCGGCGCCCAACGATATACCGGAGTCACGTTCGTCGCTTGAACCCTCGTTGTCCCAGGGTGGCGACGCCCTTGGTCCAGGCTCCTGTTTTATTCCTTGCAACGCCAAAAGTGCACTGGCGGCGTCCTTGTCGCCTATGCGCG
>OU427010.1:1959268-1966768 GCA_911387935.1 Dolichovespula saxonica
TATATAGTTCGTTCCGGACTCATGTACGGAAAAACCGCAGCCCTACGACGACTACTCGTATTCTTATATATCCGTAAAATTATTATTATTATTATTATTATTATTATTATTGTTTTTTTTATTAAAAGCTTATTGTTTATATTAATATATATATATATATTATTGCGTTATTAATTTATATTTGATGTTTATTCATAAGCTATTATTTTTTGCCCTTCTTTTTCCTTTTCTTTTTTTTCTTTTTTCTATAAACGAAAATAAATAAGTAAAGCTTTCTTAAAGATTGTATTGATTGATTGTCAAATCGAAGACCTCGGTAAAAGATTAAGGCGATTTTTGTTTGTTTGTTTAACGATGACCGTCGGTAAAGTTTGTATTTTGTGTATGTATGTGAGACATACACACACACACACAATGTATACTTTGCCGTTTCAATTACTAAAAGTGACAACGATTTATTATCTTAGGATTTCCAAATAGAAAATAACACGAGTGATGCAGTTAATTAAGAAATATATCTCCACGTTCGTGAACTATACTTCCGTTTTATATTTCCAATAATGGCAATTGCATTGCAATCGTCGAAGACATTTTTTCTTTTATCTCTTCTCCTTCTCCTTAAACAACGTTATCATAACGTCAGATGGATTTATGTATGGCAAGAAAAAAATTATGTAAGTAAACACGATCGTTTCGCTTTGCATTGCAAATTTGGCGCTTGTCTTCTGATCGATGATGTAACTCAAATACGATTGAAATTTTATGAACATATTTCGTTCCACAAAGAGCATTATGAAACAACCTTTTTTTTTCCTTTATCTTTTTTCTTTCGGAATTTTCCCTTCCTCCCTCCCCACCCCAACCCCCTAGTTTTTAGATGAAATTATTAATTTCCCGATGAACGATAGCAAAACAAGTTTTTCCTCTCTTCCGTCATTCCAATCGATATCTAATATAACACATCCACACGGGTTATTGCGATCAGAATAAATAGAAATTATTTCGGTCGTCGAACTAATAAAAATAATCCGTACGAAAATGTAAATTCTATTGGACCCTTTCTCTTTCCACCCCTCTCCCGCCTCCCATTCCACCCCCATACGTTCTTATCGGTATCGCATATACATATTATACATATACAAAAGATATATTTTAACGACAGTCGATGAAGACTTTCAATAATTATCGAAATTCGAATTCAAATTTTTATTGGGGGAATAATTATTTGTTATTCCACCAAGAAAGAGAGAGAGAGAGAGAGAGAGAGAGAGAGAGAGAGAACGAAATTATTCAATAGTCTTTAATAATCTCTCTTGACTTTATCATAAACCATGAAGATGTTTAATCTTACTTTGAATTCCTAGAATTATGTATATACGTCGTGTTCTCTCTCTCTCTCTCTCTCTCTCTCTCTTTCTCTCCCTCTCTCCAAAGTTCTTACATCGTAACACGATAACCGGAGCTTCTACTCCCGAGGCGACACGTGGTAACACAGTTACATAATTTCGCACGCGCTTTTCCGTAAAACACATCACGTGTTGCACCGTCGCCGCGACAACATCGAATACGTTCTATGTTACGAGGATATCGCAATTCGTATATATTTGAATTTTTCCCAACATTATCGAGTGAATTTTTCAACAAAAGTTGACGCATGCCGGATCGGACGGTTCGATCGTACGATTGATACGTTTACACTTCGTCATATTTTCAATCGTAATATATATATATAATGTTTTTGATTGATTGAATTCATTTTCTTTTTTCTATTATTTTTTTATTTTTTATTTTGTTGCTTTCAATTTTCACGCGCCAAATTGTTACGTTTCCTTTTTCTTTTTCATTTTTCTTTGTTTTTTGTTTTTTTTTTCTATCCATCCACCCGTAGAATCGTATAATATCGTTGATTTTATTTATTCCGTGGAATTTATATATTGTATTTCAATGTAATACCATTATTATTTGACATATATATTTCTTTTCTTTCCTCTTTATTTTTTTTTTTTTTTTTCTTCAACGTAGGAGGAATCGATAGGAAACGAAACGAAAAGACATTGACAGGTTTAAAGACACAAGTCTCGTAAAGTTCGTGCAGAAAATTAATATGTCCGGTGCGGTCTTGCCGACGATCTATCGTTTTTTCCCTATTTTTTTCTTTCTCTCTCTCTCTCTCTCTCTCTCTCTCTCTCTCTCTCTCTCTGTTTTCTTTTTCTTTTTCACTCGTATCATTATCCCGCAATTTTCTTTCGATTTTCATACACGTGTAACGCACGTAAATAGAAATCAATGCGAAGGCGTTTAACAACGACGTGGCAAGAGTTCCTTCGAATCGATCGCTTCTTCTCTCTCCTCGAAAATCACCTTTACCTTTATTATCGTTGGAAACGATTTGACTAATTTAAAAAACAATAAAAAAAAAAAAAATTAAAAGAGAACTATTACCAGTACTTATTACCAACGTTCCCCTTCGATCCTCATTTTCATTCGATTAATTAATTAACACTTATTTCCAGACTTATTATTAGTTACCGTCGTGCGAAACTATCTATCTATCTACCGACCGACTGTTCGCGTTTTTCCGTGCGCCCTTCTCTCCACCCCCTCTCTCTCTCTCTAATTTATTATTAAATACGAGTAAGAAAACTCTCGATTCAATAATAATAATAATAATAACAATAATAATAATAATATTAAATCGAAAGACTACTTTACTAACGCACCGTAAGTAAGTAAGTAAGTAAGTAAGTTACTAATGCATTTTCAATAATTGAAAGAAGTCGATAAGGAGAAACGAAGGAAACGTAAAAAAAAAAAGAAAAAAAAATGAAAAAGGAAAACTGGGGAGGTGGGGTAGGGCTGAGGCGGGGTAGAACGGAAGGGGAGAATAAACAAAATTTTTAACTGATTATTATTATTGTTATGAACAAACGAACGAAATGTAGAGCGTAATTCCGAAATATTTATTACGACGTTGAACCTTGAATAGACAATGATATACACGCGCGCGTACGCACACACATATACAGTGCGTGTGTGTGAGAGACAGAGAGAGAGAGAGAAGAGAGAGAAGAGAGAGAGAGAAGAGAGAGAACAAGCCGTGCGATGCTTTGCAAGCCATGCGCGCTAAAGAACAACGTTAAAGTTCTGCAATGATCCGTTACGTAATTCTTAAGTCGTAAGTCGTAAGAGTCGAAGGGGAGAGAGAGAGAGAGAGATAGAGAAAGATAAAGGAGAGAGAGAGAGAGAGAGAGAGAGAGAGAGAGAGTTCGTGGCTCGTTGCATCGTAAAATAAACGCTCTAGCATTTCGCGTTTGTTCTAGAGGCCACGTGCTGTTGAACAACGCGCCTATCATCGTTTCGACTGGCATAGAAAGAGAGAGAGAGACAGAGAGAGAGACAGAGATAGAGAGAGAGAGAGAGAGAGAGATAGATAGAGAGATAGATAGAGAGAGTTAGGAACAGAGAGAGAGAGAGAGACCAGTGCGACATGGACTTGGCCTCGTGCTTACTAACTGTTGGATAGAGATAGATAGATAGATAGATAGATAGATAGATAGATAGATAGATAGATATAGATAGAGAGAGAGAGAGAGAGGGAGCTTTCGGTGGACTACGTGTTGGACGGTAGTGTTGTCAGAGGGGTTGGGTAGGGGGAGGGAGTGGCAAAGGGCGGCGTTCTCGTAAAAAAAAATATATATACATATATATCGGAGAGTCTCGTCTGTCTAATCACGTGCCCGTCCATACCCGTCTCTCTCTCTCTCTCTCTTTCTCTCTCTCTCTCTCTCTCTCTCTCTCACGTCGCGCAAAAACGTGCCTCGTTGACCTCGTCGTAACGCCCCTCACTTACGCTTTATTTTAACGCTATACGATAATTACTTGGTTTTTTCGAATGCAACTTCTTAACAACGACGAGTCTTCCCTCCTCCTGGTCCCCCTCCCCCTCCCCCTCCAATCCATCCCCGTTCATCGTCCGTCCCGTTCAACTTTCACGCGTCTCTTTCGATATCGATGATGGATTTGAGAGGAAGAAAAAAAATAGGAGGAAAGAAGAAATGTAACGAAACGAGAGAAAGAGAGAGAGAGAGAGAGAGAGAGAGAGAGAGAGGAAGAAAAGAATAATCGTGAAACGTCGTAGAAGGAAATGGTAAAAGAAAAAGGTATTTTTTTGTTTAATGACTATGCGATTATTGGAATTAGTTCGGTAATCATTTCCCCACTAACTGATGTTAGAGACTACTTAGAAATAAATACGCGTGTCACTGCTCGTCCGAGACTATCTCTATGTTTCTTGTTTGAAACTTACCTACTTAGAAATCGTCTAGTAGGTGAATAAAACGACGATGACGACGATAAAGACGAAGACGAAAATGTAAGGGAACCGTACGATGTACGTCCAACGTTTTCTTTGGCACGAGTCATTTCGGTTAAGACGAAATTACGTATCTTCCGCGTATGCGCTACTTCGTTATCTTTAAGCTAACTAACATCAGTATATGTATATATATGTGTGTGTCTATATATATGTATGTATGTATGTATGTATGTATGTATGTATTCTAATGTATAACGTAGCTAATCATTTTCTCGGTTTGTCGTTTAATAATCGGGATTTTACCACATACGCCATTTTAGATCAATATAAGATCATAGGCTTAGCATAAGTAATTCGCAATAATCTCGTTATGACACTCGGGGAAAACCTTAGTTATTTTCTTTTTTCTTTTCTTTTTCCACCACTCCATTATTAATCTATTATATATTAATATTAATCAATTATATATTAATACATATATATATATATTAACAATCAATTCTTAATAATATATATTTATAATTAATAATATATATATGTATAGAATTTTCGAAATTCGTAATAGAGTTTCACGACGTGAAGTATTCACGTTGTGACAATCGTGACAATTATTTCGTATTTAGTTATTTGTTTTAGATTATTATACATACGTACTTACAATGTATATACATATATATATGTGTGTGTATAATGTTATGATTGGTCTTAGAACTGCATAAAACGTTACGTCGATTTTCTCGTCGATATAATAAACGATTTATTGTTTTAGATTTTTTCAACACCCTTTCCTCCCACCCTCCCACCCTCTCTCTCTCTCTCTCTTTCTCTCTCTCTCTTCCATCTCTTATCGACGTTTTCTTATTAAAAGTATCGTATCGATCGTTGGATACACGATTGTCGGGATGACACCAGTGATAAGACACCCATGTCGTCACGTTCGATTAACATTTTTAATAGTGATCAAAATGGTGGACGAGAGAGAAAAGGAAACGAGATAGAAAATAGAAAATAGAAAATAGAAAATAGAAAACAAAAAAAGGAAAACGGTACACCGACGTAATTGAGAAACAAGTTTAAATTCCGGTAGGTGAGAAGGGAATGAATAGAGTGGGAATGGGGATGGGATGATGGGAATGAGAGTGTGGAAGGGGTGGTTTGATAGACACGCATGACTCATAAGATACTTATAAGTATCGTACCGTATCGTATCGTATCGTATCGATATTAGCCGGTCCTCTTTATTATCGATCGAGAACGTGATTTTTGTTGAAGCAGGAAAGTCCACCCACGCAAATTTCTCGTGTGACGAAAGAACGACGCCAAATAACGCAGCGCACCTTTGTCCTACGTCGTTTCTCCCTCGCCTTTTTGAATTATTTGCGTTATTTCATACGACTCCGTTTAATCGTACTCTTCGTCGTCGTCGTCGTCGTCGTCGAAAAATTTTTTATACATTTATTAACGAACTACTCGTCGAATTTTCTCGAAACATCTCGAATTCTGGGGAATTCTTTATGCTTATATATATATATATATATATATATATATATATATATATATATATATATATGTATAATAAATAGATATCTGTATTTATTACGTTTGTTTCTCGAAATATAATAATAACACATTAAGATTTATTCATTAAGATTAATTTCAATCCATCCTAAACGAAATTTTCCATTTCTTTTGCGGATTTTTATACGCTAGTATAAGAAGATATATATATCTATAAAAGATATATAAGTATACGTATAATACATCATGTATAAGTATTGGTTTCTCCGGAAAGTTCGTGCCGATTTTGAAACGCAGATTTATATTTTATATATACATTTATTCAATTATTATTATTATTATTATTAAAATATTATCGGCAAGAATGACGTATTATCAATCCCATATACATATACATACATATATATATATATGTATATATATACGATTGTCTATTAAAAGTAGATGTTGTGATTATAGAAAGCTTTTGTTTTGAAATATAATGAGAAAAATGTTAGGACAGTTTTGACACGCTTTGACTTAGAAGAATCGAATCACCGAGCGTAACTCCACGTTGTGTTTATACGCATATATATATATATATATATATATATATATATATATGTACGTAAGTACGTATGTATGTATCTATGTATCTATGTATGTATGTATGTATGTATGTATGTATGTATGTCGTGCGACTGGTGAGTCATATTTAGCCAGCGCACGTTTCCCTGTAACTACTACGTACTTACCTATGTATTAGCCGGGCCACGCGCGACCCGGCGAATAAACGTGCGCTTAATGACGTTGAGTTAGAAACGCGCAGGCGCCTCCCCTCTGCAGGGACGTACTCATCGTATACGTACGGCATCAATCGGTTTTTCCCTCTTTCTCTCTTTATCTTTCTCTCTCTCTCTCTCTCTCTTCGCGTTACGAAGAAATTAATCTTCCCTATTTTTCCACCCCCTTCTACTTTCATTTCTTTCCCTTGCCCCACCCCTTCACTCTTTCCTCTTTCCACCCTTTTCTCTCTCTCTCTCTCTCTCTCTCTCTCTCTCTCTCACTACTTTTATATCCTTCATATCATTCAATCGTTCCACCGGTTTAATTCTTTTTCTCTATTTCCTTCGTTTCTTCTCGTACTTTATTTTTATCCTCTCCTACTCGAATCTAATCAACGAACAAATTTACTTTTCACCGTAACATCATATAATTTTCTCATACAATTGATTCATTTATTTTCGTCACTTTATACATTTGTATTTGTCATGTCTCGAAAAATTGCAATCCGTAGTTACAAATTTGATTACGATAAAATTCTATATGCATGTACATACATACGTGTGTGTGTGCGCGCATGTGTGCGTGCGTGTGTGTGTGTGCGTATTTATGTATTTATGTATAAAGTACTTTCGCGTATCCCTATGAGAACGAAATGTATGTACGTACATATGTAATATTATGTATCATGGGTACCTATTTAAACGTACCTTAGTACGACGAGTAGTTAAATTAACATGACTCCTTGGAATAAACGTTGGGGCGCGCGAGCGCGCGCGCGCGCG
Source organism: Dolichovespula saxonica (assembly GCA_911387935.1). NCBI lineage: Eukaryota > Metazoa > Arthropoda > Insecta > Hymenoptera > Vespidae > Dolichovespula > Dolichovespula saxonica. The sequence goes on from OU427010.1 coordinate 1,966,649, forward strand.
TGCGTGTGCGTGTATGTGTGCGTGGTAAGTGTAGTACGGTACGGTGTAACGTACGTGAGTAGTGATTCGTCGAACTCGCGCGAGAAACACGCCCTCGTTTCGTGGAACGACGTCGTTTAT
>OU427010.1:1969268-2009268 GCA_911387935.1 Dolichovespula saxonica
CTCTATCTCTCTCTCTCTCTCTCTCTGTACACACACACATACATACGTATATACATAGGTATACCTATGTATTTGGAGATATAAGAGTAGGAGAGGGAGAAAGATAACGATTTCTCTCCATGTATGCATATAATGTTGCCTTGTTCCATTTAAAGCCACGATTAGTTTTCAACGGCACATCGATGTATATATATATATATATATATATATATATATATATATATATATATATATATATATCTATTATAGACGGAATTAAAAATCTAATAACTCGTCCAATCGAAACATATTCGATTATTCGAGTCTGTAGCCTTGCAACAATATTTCGAAACTTCGTATATGTATATTTCCCTTTGTCTTCCAATATGACACGAGTCGCAACGTGAACGTTCCTTTCTTCTTTCTATTATTAATTTTATTATTTTTTTATTTTTTAAAAGATCATTGGACTATTTTCTCCTCCTTATTCTTTTTCTTTCTCTTCTTTCTTCGTCCTCTTTCTTTCCCTCCATTACGCAATGCTTTCGATCGCCCTGAATTATTATTAATAACAACAATTCGATACTACACAAAGGCACGAGCGATCGAGTTTTAATTCCGTTACAGATAAATAATGTAAGCACGTATGTGTGTATCGTCTTATGTAAAACGATGTATACATAAAAAAAAAAGAAAATATTTGGAGCAACCCTCCGAAAAAAAAGAAGAAGAAGAAGAAATCAGAGCAGAATCAGGACGACAGCGAATCGTTTAGTCTTTTATGAATGAAAATTCATCGATCCGAATATAATCTCGTATAACGTACGAAAGTGAAGAAAGGAGGAAGGAAGAAGAGAGAAAAAAAAAAGGAAAAAGAAAAAGGAGAAGAAACACGTTCCCTATCACCGATACGAATTGTCATTTTTTTTTTTTTTTTTTCGAAAGAGGAAGTCGAAAGAGCGAGCGCGACACGAGTCTCTCGCTGTCATGCGCACGTGCTCCATTTCACGATTGCGCAATACTTTGCTAAGAGAGACGCGCACGTGGCAACGTGCAACCACGTTTCACCCTTCTCTCTCTCTCTCTCTCTCTCTCTGTCTCTTTACGTCTCATTCTATCTCTTTTTCTCGCCTCTAATTTCCTTTATTTGTACCGGATATACACGATATACGAAGATATTACATTTTTTATTATTTTATTTCTCTCTCTCTCTCTCTCTCTCTCTCTTTCTCAGTTTTGTTTTCCTCTCTCTTCTTCCCCCGTCTTTTTTTTTTATCCTTTTTTCCTACGGTACTCATCTCAAATTATTCTCGACATTAACGAGACGTGATCGCCGTTACATCGTTAATCACGTCTATAGTGTTTCTCGGATAACAGGGGGTGGGGATGGGGGGAGGGGACGGGCTGGGGCGGGAACGGGGAGGAGGGGAAGAGACGGAAATAAATTAAAAAAAAAAAAAAAGGAAATGGAAAAAGAAGAATTTAAAGAGATAAGCTTCACGAGAATTTATATATGTATATATATATATATATATGTATAAACGAATAAGGAAAAAATACAGGATGGGGTGGGGTGGGGGTTTAGTTAGCGAGAAAGGACGCGATTAGCTTTTTAAGTTCTTCGTTGTTTCGTTCAGGTTTTTGTTTTCGAACGAAGAAAGGTTTTTTTCTTTTTTCTCTTTTCTTTCTTTCTTTTTTTTTTTTTTTCGAAAAATTCGATCTCGAACGTCGACGTTGACACCCGTGGTTTCTTCTTTTTCTTTTATTTTTTTTCCTCCCTCGTTCGTAGGCCTTTTTTTTCCTTCTTTTTTCTTGTCTTTTTTTTTTTCTTTTTTTTTTCTTTTTAAAGTTTACCGACCAACGTACGTGATCGGAAAACATTTTCTCGTCGTCATCCCAATGACTCACGCTCGGCGTTTCAACGGATACCGATAGTTACAGTATCACTTCGCGGAATGTACATAATCATCTTTAATCTTCCATCTCTCTCTCTCTCTCTCTCTCTCTCTCTCTCTCTCTCTCTCTCTCTTATGAGTGTAGGTATCGGGCTACTTTTGAACACGTACGACCATTTCTCTTCTCTCTCTCTCTCTCTCTTTCATTATGATTTTCACGGAAGAGGTGATCGCAATAACGTATTAACGTGAAACACGTTATATACACACACACACACACACACACATATATATATCTTCTTCGTGACTTTCGCGGAATTTTTGCATCATTTTCCGAGCTAAACGAGAAACGAGAATGGAGCATGGTTTCGTTGCAGAATCTGTTTCTGGCTTACGCGAAAACGCGACGGTTTCTTTATTTTTCTTCCTCCTCCTCCTCCTCCTCCTCATCCTCATCTCTCTCTCTCGGAGAGGAAAAAAAAATGATTAATCGTCCGAAGCCTCTTCGTGTCACGACGAAAGGATTGACCGGCCGTTCGATCCTTTTTTTTTTTATTTTTCTTTCAATCACTTTTTCAAGAACCTCGTCGCGCTGCCTATTTTTTCCCCTCCCTCCCTCCCCTCCTCTCACCCTCTCTTTTCCAAATCCTTCTTTTTTTTGTTACTTGTTTTTTTTTTTCTTTTTTTTTTTATTCGAACATTCAACGCGCCATCGCACGTACCGATTGCATAATGAGCGGGAAACGAAATCGGAGACCGGTTCGAAACGCCTGCGTCGCTCCGATAACGGTATCAATGCTCTTGCTCTGTTACGTGAATACTGACCGCAATCGTAACGTACCACGACCATCGAGCAACCGGCATTGTGCACATACCTTTACATACAGGGGTAGGGGGAGGGAGGGCTGCTGCTGCTGGGGCGAGGGGCGGAGGAGGAGGGAGAGTTTTATATACACATACGTATTCTTCTAACTATACGCATTGTGTGTACCGTACGCCGTCCAAGTTCGACGTACTTGAATTTATTTCCAACGATGAAAAAGCGGGGAAAGGAGAGCGAGTTTTTTCTTTTTTTTTTTTTTTTTTTTTTTTTTCCCCTTTAAAGATCGAATTATAATTCAATGAGAACTGGTCAATCGTCGAATCTCCGTCAATCTAGTGGAATCGTGAAACCGTATGGCGATGAGATCGAATGGAACTTTTTTTTTTTCTTTCCTTCTTTTTTTGCGAGCTCTTTTTTTTGTTCTTTTTTTCTTTTTCTTTTTTTTTAGCGAGTGGATGGTCGACGATCCCTCGAACGTCGATTCATTATTATATAATTTTCAATAAATCTCATAACGAATGGTATCAGAGAGAGATAGATAAAGATAAAGAGAGAGAGAGAGAGAGAGAGAGAGAGGAGACGAAGAAGGTATCAAGAAGGGAAACATATAAAAACGTTAGTGAAGTTTTTCGTTGTCGAGGAACATCGATTAATCATTCGATCGGAGAGTCCTTGTGACGCGCGTTACCGAAAGAATTTTTCAAAAGGTCTCGAAGGAAAAAAAAAAAATAAAAAAAGGAACAAAAACCCTCGCCAACTCCGTACGCGTGCCACTTATCTAACGCTTATGCGTACGTTGCAAACGAGCGTACGATTGAATAGAATCGGGGATAAATCAACGATTGACATTTAACATTCGCGATGAAATTTTATACTACTGCGTGTATACTCGTCTTGTACTAAAGGAGGAAGAAAAAGAGAATAAAGAAAAAAAAAAAAAATCAGAAGTATAAAAGATTGACGCGTGAACGTGCGTACCTAATAGTACGCGATTACGGTTCGAAGGGTTAACGGGTGTCGTTTAATTGGTGGATGGGTGGGTGGGTGGAGGTGGGGTGGGGTGAGGTGAAGGGTCGATGATTCGTAGAGATAAGAGGATCGTAGAATGATACGACGGTGTAACGATTCGACGAGGGAAAATTAATTTTCTTTTTTTTCCTTTTTTCTTTTTTTTTTAACGAGAAAGTTTAATATCCGCGTAAAACGCGAGCGAACACGCACACGTAGATACGCTTTTATAGTATTTTAGGGTAATGGGACGCGTAACGGTCGCGCATCCGTAACGAGATGATAAGAAAAAGAAGAGAGACGAACCCGGATAAACGCGGCCCGCATTCTAGCCTGCGCAAACGCGTACAAGAGAGAGACAGAGAGAGAGAGAGAGGAAAAGAGATGAGTGGAACGGAGTGAGATAGGGTTAAAAAGAAAAGAGTGGGGTAAGGGGAGAGAGAGAGAGAGAGAGAGAGAGAGAGAGAGGCGTGTGTAGAATTTCTCCCATGTTTGTATGTATGTATGTTACGCGTGCTTTTGACGTTACATAATAGCTATGTCACGCGGCATCCGATTAGATCGTAACGAGCATTCGTAATAAGACGAGATATTTAAGAGAAATAAAGATTAGGATTTGGTAATCTCGATATATATATATGTGTGTGTGTGTGTGTTTGTGTGTATGTAGGTATGTGTACGTAATACGTAAGCATATAACTTATATATTTTTCGTCGTATAAGAATTTGGGTGGATGGGTGGGAGGGTTTAAAGAAAATCAACGTAACGTTGAATGCCAAATATCGATTATTGGCCGATAATCGACCATTTATCTCGACGACAGTACGAACGATTTTTTGTTAATACATTCGATATAACCGAGCGAGCAAAATATATTTTATTTGCTAAATGATATTAAACGAAACCTTATATATGTACGTAATGAATATATCGTTTCATGTGGGTAATCACTTTTGAACGAGAAAGAAAAGAAAGGAAAAGGAGGCGAAGGAGGTAGACGAGGTAGAGAAAAAGAATGTTAAATAATCAAAACTCACGTGGTTTATACTTTGTATCAAGTTACATATATACATACAAAAGCAAACAAGCACATATACTGGGTCGTCAAGAATGAAATTTGTAAAAAAGAAAATTCAAATTTTATCCTATATATATATATATATATATATATATATATATATTGGATCGTCAAAGATGAAATTTGTTGTTTTTCTACAAATTTCAAGAATTTTAAGAGAATTTCAAGAATTTATACTGAATTTATACTTATGTATATATATACACACACACACACACATTGTATATATTATAAATATATCGATTAGAACGTCAACCGTGAGAGTTAAACGACATTAGAAAATTGTTGATATATTATTACGCGATCGGATTGAAAAAATCAACGTCGTCGAACAACGATTTACACGATTTTCAGAGTGAGTGAGTGTGTGGGTGGGTGGGTGGGTGGGTCGGGGTTTGGTGGTCATTTTTACATGTGACACGATTTATCTATAAGTACATACGTGCGTGCATACGCGCGCGCTCGTGGGTGGGTGTATGTATGTATGTATGTACGCATGTGTGCGTGTGCGTGTGTGTGTGTGTGTGTGTGTGTACATAAGTTTCGGCGTGGCCGAGGAACGCGACACGTGAGACGAGATAACGTGAAAAGCGATGCGCGAAAGCGTGCACGTTCCATGTTACGTAAGAGGAAGGCGCACGTGAGAAAGACTCTTCAGGGACAGCCAAGGTTCTCTTCTCTCTATTCGCACACATTCTCCGTAATCTACAATCTCGGAGGACACGAACGAACTAACGTAAACACACACACATACACACACACACACACACGCACAAACATAGAGAGAAAGAGAGAGAGAGAGAGAGGGGGAAATGCACACATACACTTGTTATTTTGTGCGCAATTTGATCGATAATACGTAATAAGAAACGATTGCATTTTCCCTTGCATTTTCGTTTCGAAGAGTTCGAAGGGAAAAAAAAAATCGAAAGAAAGAATGAAATAAACAATTCGTTTCCCGATCGAAACGAAGCCGAGAGAAGACAACGACATGAACGACGATGACGATGACGATGACGATGACGATGAGGACACGATGATAACGACGGACAATACGACGCCTTGATTTTAAAGTCGATGCAAGTCTGGTGCATAGCAGCTACGCTCTATGCTCTATGCGGTATGATCGCGCAATTCGCGAGCTCTCCTAATGTTTTCTACCTCTCGCGCGTTTATGTCTTTATGTATGTTTATCTTTCTGTCTGCTTTGTGTGCATATATATATATATATATATATATATATATATATATATATATATATATATATGCACGCAAGCGTTAGAGTTCGTGTTACTGGATAGTACACTGGTGTTGGTGTTGGTGTTGGTGTTGGTGTTGGTGGTATTGCTGCTGCTGCTGCTGCTGATAGTCCGCGCTCGCCACGTGACTTCGACACGTGCAAGCTGTTATGCTCGACCATTCACCTTCGTTGCATAACACGACCAACGTGAAAAGGTCATCGCGAACAACGGAGTGCCATGATATTTGCTAATGCGATCAATAAAATGCGGCTACGCGATCGTTACTCGTAGCCCCGTAGTACCATTATCGGAATAAAAATGAGATTAAGAAGTTGGCGGATGAAAAGAGAGAGAGAGAGAGAGAGAGAGAGAGAGAGAGAGAGAGAGAGAGAGGGAGAGGGAGAAAAGAGGAAGACGTGTTATTTTTAATCTCTCTCTCTCTCTCTCTCTCTCTCTCTCTCTCTCTTTCTCACTCTCTGTCTGTCTGTCTGTTTTTTGTCTCTTTTCGACGGATACGACTTCATTCGAAAGTAATATCTGTCCGATTATAGATCCGATCATAGAGATGATAATAATAGATGCCACATCGTGTACGATAAGTAACGACGATAATCGATAATTGATAAGTGACAATTGATAATGACGTTATTATTAACGGAATTGTCCCTATATAAATGCTTGCGGAACATTATCGACGAGAAAGAAAAAAGAAAAGGAAAAGAAAAAGAAGAGAGAAGAAAAAAATATATATAACTCGAGAATTTTTACACGTTCTCGAAATGAAAAAAAAAAAAAAAAAAAAAAGAAAAACAAGACTCGAATTATCGATCCCAATAATGATCGAATTTCGATTGATCCATAAGCAAAGATTTGAGATCTCGAAATGGGGTTACATAACGGGGACAATGAATCGAAAGGTGTAAAGGAGAACGCGCGCGCGTTAATCGAGCGTCGTCGAGCCCGAGCTGTTTATAGATTCGAGATAAGGATTTTTCGAGCGAGAATTTTTTTTTTCTTTTTCTTTTTTCTTCTTCTTTTTCTTTTTCTTTTTCTTTCTATCTGCGAACTACGGCGTGTGTGTGTGTGTGTGTGTGGTGTGTGATCGATGAACGGACGGACGATGATGTAACGTGTAATCCGCGATATCTCATACGAAAGAGAATCTATAAGATGGTAGAGGTAGTTCGTATTTCATATAACGGGTGACTCATTTCAATCGATTCAACCTCATCCCGAGGAAACAGTATATTCGACGATACCGTATATTTAATAGCTCGACCATTAAGGCCCGTTAATATTCGTGGGAGGAGGGGGATATTTCGTCGGTTCGATGAAAGTTAGACGTTTAAGGCGAGGAACGCGATTTGAAAATAAATAAATAAATAAATATATATATATATATATATATATATATATATATATATATGTAATTTTGTTTTTAAAAATTAATGAATTAAATTCTAACGGGAGGATAAAAGATAATGGAAGCTTTTATAAAATTGAATATATATTATAAGTTATAACGATATCTTCGAGGAAGAGAGAATTTAATAATTTATTTATTCGTTTATCACAAGATAAGCTATGAGTTATGCGTGACGATTTAATGCAACGCTTTCCCGTTTAACGGATTAAATTATTATTCAGAAAAGAAGGGAAAAAGAGAGACACAAGGAGAGAGAGAGAGAGAGAGAGAGAGAGAGAGAAAGTGTGTGCGTTCGTGTGTGTATATGTGTGTATACGGAGAAAGTATTTATTTTTATCTAATATAAGATCGAGTAATGTATTAACACGCAAATATATTTTTACGTTGGTAGGTAATAACAATGATGCTCGTATGGATCGATTCAAGTTAAACGCACGCACACCCTATATATATATATATATATATATATATATATATATATATATATATTTAGTATCTGAAATAGCCATACTAATACAAATAAGATATATAGAAAACGTTAAAGATCTATGATCGAGTAGAAATCGTAAACCTCGAAGAGGAATTAGCACCGTGCAACATTTTACTTCCGTGTATCTTCCCTCGAGAGAGAGAGAGAGAGATAAAGAGAAAAAGAAAGAGAGAAAGAGAGAGAGAGAGAGAGAGAGAGAGATATCGATAATCCCGATTCGTAATAACGAGCGATCATAGATCCACCGTTAACGATAACTAAGCTATCGTCGATAATTAAATAATAATAAGATGCGCACGAGAAAACGTTCGACGAAATTTATTCTCTTCCCTTATTGCAAAACTTTATTGTTTCTTTCCCCCTTCTCTCTCCCACATCCCCCTCTTTTTCACGGACCAATAGGAGGAAGGGTGGGGGATGAGGAAAGAATATTACGTTACAATCAAAATCGATTATTCGAATAACGTAACACGATTTCTTAAGGACGGGCGTTATCGTTAAAAAGCGCCATCCATTTGTACGGAATAAAAAAAAAATCGGGGATTATCGTTCATCGCGAGAACATCGAAAATCTATGACGTTATATATACTTCAAGAGAGAGAGAGAGAGAGAAAGAGAGAGAAAGAGAGAGAGGCGACGGTAACAACGAAAGATTAAGATTTCATTTGAAATCGATGATAAATCGTTCTATTAAAGTGAAGAGTTTCGGCGATCTTTTATTTTATATCTATTTATACGTCCCACCAAAGATACAAACTAATTTATTCGATATATATACGCACGCGCACGCGCGCGCGCGCGCGCGCGCACACACACACACACACAACCACATTTTTTTTTCTTGTATTTTTTAGACCAAGTATCAATACCTATAAATAATAGAAAAGTGTTTTGTCTTTTTCTATTTTTTTTGTTTTTAAAACGGTTCACATGAAATATAAAAAGATTGAATATATATATATATATATATATATATATATATATATATATATATATATATATAGATGTTTGAACGTATCAGGTGGCCCTCATATGTAAGGCGTATATAAAAACGTATCGAACGATTCTCTCTCTCTCTCTCTCTCTTTTTTTTCTCTCTCTGTGTACACGTGTGTGTTTCTCTTTGAACGATAAATAGATAGGACATTCGCTCTTGACACACGTGCGTGCCCTTCGATCAAGGAGAGCCCGTGAGTTTTATCGCGCTCGCTCGGCTTACGCTTCGCCGAGGTTGAGAGAGTTCTGCAAATTAGGCCGTGGCCCACTTTGTGAGCGAGCGTGCCGCAATAGAGCAGCGCCGGCCCGTCGAGCTGCTTACAATTAACGGAGCGAGGTGGAGAGACGGAGATAGAGAGAGAGAGGAGAGAGAGAGAGGAGAGAGAGAGAGAGAGATCGATCAGAGAGCTAGTCGCAAGACTAGAAAATAGAAGTAGGAGAGAGAGAGAGGTTGAGGTTACCGTTTCGACGGATCACTATCTAAGATCGTTCTTCTCTAGCTATATCTATATTCAATCTCTCCCTCCCTCTCCCTCCCCCCCTCTCCCTCCCCCCCTCTCTCTCCCTCTCTCTCTTACTCGTTATTCTTTTTCCGTCTTACGTCTCGTACAGTCGACACGTTGGAAAAATAGTCGGCAGTTCGATCGATCGTATTTATTATTATCTAAAACGATCTATTTTCGTATCGTTAATAGTCCGTCGTCTACAAATATATCTGATAACAATTATAGCCTGAGTTTTGATCGTAATACTTTGATCCTTTAAAATCGTCCTTATCGATCCCATTATAGCTACTAACTTCTCCCACGATCCTGATCGATTCGTTATATTATACGTTTTAGTTTTGTCGAATTTGTAAAGAAAAAAAAAAAAATAAATAAAAATAAATAAACAAGAAAAAGGAAACAATGCGTTCGAACGAGGAACAAAGGGGAGGGGAAAGGAGAGGAGTCGGTCGAGAGGATTGTATTAATTAATTCGAGAGATCGCGTGGAGTCGCGAAGAAGAAGGGAAAGAAAACGGAAAGAGAGAAAGAAATAGAAAGATAAACGATAATTCACGATACACACACACATATATATATAATTAAAAATAAATCGATATTCACAACATGAATTGAATTAATTCTCCATAGATTCGATTATTTTTCATTTCATTCTCTCTTTCACTCTCTCTCTCTCTCTCTCTCTCTATCAACATCTTTCAACCTATAGCGATTTATTTTCGCGATAGATAGTAAAATCGTTCACCCGGTATATCTCGAGGCGAGTTCTTACCGTTGGGAACTATTTAAAGAGACGATGAACGTGCATCCTCGTTGAACCGTCGAGAATATGACGCAACGAGCGGACCGTTGCACGAGACTCTCCTCTCCTCGGGCGAATGCACGCGTTTCGAGAGAAAGAAAGAAAGAGAGAGAGAGAGAGAGAGAGAGAGAGAGAGAGAATGAACGAAGAAAAAAAAAATTAGAAACAAATTTTTTTCCTTCCTATTTTCGTACCAAATTTCGTCCGTCCGTCCGTCCCGTCCCGCCCCTAATCTCTCATCACTCTTCGTCGCGGTCGAATATTGTAATAATAAAATTTCCAACTTGGTAAACAGGAGTATTTATTTGGAAAGTGTACAGTCATCGAAGAGATAGGAGAACAAGGAAGATAAGATATGCATCGGGGGGGGGGGCGGAATGGAGGGGAGGGGACGATGAATCGACAACGAAGTGTTAGAGGTGGTAGATGGATGGATAGATAGATAAAGAAAGAAAGAGACAGAGAGACAGAGAAGAGAGAGACAGAGAGACAGACAGAGAGAGAGAGAGAGAGAGAGAGGAACAATGGACATGCATGGTTTATTGTGCCAACGAATTGGAGCGAGAGTGGCGTTCGGGTTGCGTCATTCAGGTATATTTCGAAGGTCTCTGGACGACGTCAATTATCGAACAAAACGAATCATCGCTCCTCGACATCGTCATCTTCGTCACGACGATTCGGGGAGAGGGTTGGGGGGAGGGGAAGAAAGAAAACGATGTGAAACTTCAACGGTTACCGAATTGCAAGGATTATAGGACAGCTTATCTTTACTCGCATACAATCGTGTGTGCGCGTGTGAATGTATAGTTAACGATATGTAGAGTTAACGAAGCACGAGTTTCCTTGAGAAAATTAGATTCTTCGTCCCTTTTTTCAACCCCTTTCTTTCTTTCTCTCTTTTTTTTTTTATCTATCTTCCTTTCTTTTAACTTTAGACAAAATTCATTTAATCGTACGATCGAACCGATCGACGATAACGATTTTTCTTACTTCTCCTAACGCGACCGCCATCTTTTATTTTGTCTTATTTTTTTTTTATTCCAATTCTATCTATCCATCCATCCGTCCGTCCGTCTATCCATTTATCTATCTATCTATCTCTATCTATCTATCGATCTATCTATCGAGATCGATACGACGTACGCGTTCACGAACGAACACACATAGGCACAAACACACACACATACACACATACGCACAGACATAGAAATCACATATCCGTAAGCGAGAACTACCGACGTGTCAGGGACACGTGTAAGAAGGCGCGATATCTTAAACTCCGTTAGCTAACCGCACGCAGCGCGCGTTTTTCGCGTGAAAAACTATCGAACACGACATACGATCTCTCTCTCTCTCTCTCTTTCTCATTCTCTCTATCATTCTCCCTCTGTCATTCTCTCTCTCTCTCACTCACTTGAGGGATATCATATAGACACGCGAAGTTCGCGAAAATGGAACAGAATCGTTGAGGGACGTTGTAATTTCTCGTCGACGTATCGATCGAACGTCTCGATCTCGTTGTTTACCACGTTTCAGAGTTCATCGGTTCTTCTTCGACCTTCTCTCTCTCTCTCTCTCTCTCGTCTATTATTTTTTTCCTCTTTTTTTTCCAATACTTTTATTTATCGTTCATCGAGGAACGCGGGGGAAAATGGATAAAAACAACGATTTAATAACATCGTTCGAAAAATGCGCGACGAAAGCTGGGAGCGAGGGACGAGGGATGAGGGATGGGGGATGGGTGATGGGTTTTCGGTCACGGGGTTGGAGTTCGTGGGGTGGTAGAGAGTCGTCGGGAGAAATTTAATACGACGGGGTCTATTCGAGATCTAATCGAGACGTTACGTTTGTTTGATCAATTGTACGTTTAATATTACTCACCAATTTTGAAAGATTCTTTCGTATACGATCGCACGTCCAACGGTCGATGCACTTTGCCTCTATATGCGTCAAGCGTTCGTACGAATAATAGCAGTGGTCGGTTGTGGTGTGGTGTCGGTGTCGGTGATAATAGTAGTAGCAGTTGTAGTAGTGATGGTAGCAATAGTAATAATTGTAGCGACGATGATAATAAAAATAATTAAAAATAATAACGATTATAATAATAATAATGAAGAAACAAGGAACGAGAACAAGAATCGAAGATTGTTATTCTCTCGGGGTATAATATAAGTCCGATTTATAATTCGTTAATGCGATGGATATCGAACGATCAATGTTTCTAAATGTTATACACGGCGCGATAGAACGCACGCACGAGTTTTCCTTTTCTTTTTTTCTTTCTTTCCTTCCTTCTCTATCCTTGTCAAACTATCTTCTATTCCTTTTCAATTTTCGTAGAAGTTCACGAACGATGAAACCCTGAACTATTTTGTAGAAATCTTTCTCATGTCACTTTCGGGGTTACGCGAAAGTGTTATCGTGTTATCGTTCGATATTTCCTCTTGTATCCCTTGATTATCCTCTTCTTCTTCTTCTACTTCTACGTCCACTTCCTCTTCCTCGTATTCTTCCTACTCGTTCAATTCCACACCACAAATTGACGCTTCGAGACCTACGCGTTAAGCGCGATAAATTCGCTTCAACGCAAAAACCAAAAAGGCGCGCGTAGGGGCGGGCGGGTGAGGGATTTAAAAAAAAAAAAAAAAAAAAAAACGAGAAAGAAAGAACTCGTATCAGGGTCCACCACCACTTTCGATGAATGCCCGATAGGGAATTATTTTAATCCTTTTCGTTAGCGATCGGCCCAAACGAAATGTTCGATTCACTGATCTGTCTTCTCCCCGTTCTGCGCACGATTATTTATATACACACATATACGTTTACACACATATATATATGTATATACACATTAAAGAAAAAAGAACAAAATTCGAGATTGAAATCTCGAGAGAAAAATATATATATATATATATATATACGATATATCACGATCACACGATCAGACGAAAAATAAAGAACTTCTTCTATCTGTTACTTCAAACTATGAACTTGAACTCTGCTTCCAAAACTCTGTAATCTTGACTGTCTTGACTGTCTTGACTGTCTCTCTCTCTCTCTCTTTCTCTTTCTCTCTATATCTCTCGCTGCGTGAATGAGGAGCAGGTACGGCACCTACTTATATACACGAATACGAGAGGAGTATTCCTTTCCGAAAGAGAAATGCGTTTTGTCAGATAGAGCGAGCGCGCGATAGTGTAGTAGGTAGTTGTCTTGCTGGCTCCTGTCTCGAACGTTTTTAGACGTCCGTTCGCTCCGCTACCAGACTGCAAACTGAATGCGCGCTGCGTGAGACCAGCCGACTTGGCCCTCAATGTCGCGTCGTCTGGCTTCGAGTTCGATGCGAGAAGGCTGACGGTGCGCTGGGTTACGCGCGCACTCTACTCGTGCTGCCACTTCTCTCTCACTCTCTCACTCTCTCGCTCACTCCCTCCACACAAACACACACACAAACACACACAAAACGTTCTACTCTCTCTGTTAGAGAGATAGGTGTATGTGCGTGGTGTGTCAGATGTATATTTGCGTGTTTGTGTTTGTGTTTGTGTTTGTGCGCACGTATATATATATATATATATCTGCTTACCGTGAACAAGGGGGAGGGGGGACCCTCGCTTTTGCCGTTTCTATTCTCTCTCTCTCTCTCTCTCTCTATATATATATATATATATATATATATATATATATACACACGAGCGTATTTTAAGTTAGTATACGTATATATGTGAACGTAAAAGTGGCAATGTGTGTTGGTGACGGCGATAGCTGAAAGAGAGAGAGAGAGAGAGAGATGGTGGTGGTAGTGGTGGGGACCATGGACAGGAGAGGTAGATGAGAGAAGGGAGGAAGAGATGGGCTACGATGTTGAGGGTCGGTAAGCAGGAGGAGAAGGAGAAGGAGGAGAAGGAGGAAGAAGAGGGATGGAGAGGGAAGGTGATGGTGGAGGCGGCGGTGGTGGCGGCGGCGGTGGAGTTGGCGAGGGGTGGGGGTAGTTAGAAGGAAGGACCACGTTCCATGGTGGGGGAAAGTTTATGCCCGGTTTATGCGCTACCTCCACCACTTTTCTTCCTTCGTAGAGAGCTCTTGCTCTATCAATCCGTCCTACTACGCATACATACGTCAGAGAGAGAGAGAGAGAGAGAGAGAGAGAGAGAGAGAGAGAGAGAGAGAGAGAGAGAGATAGATATACAGATAGATAAATAAATAGATAGAGATAGAGAGAGATAGAGATATAGATAGATACTCTTCTACTCCAGTCCTCCCACCCCCGTACCAATTCACCCCACCCCAACCCCCAAATCCTTGCTACCCCTTTCCCCGTACCCTTCTTTTCCCTTCTCTTCCTCTCGCCGTATCAATCAATCAACCGACCAACCAACCAACCCACCCCCGTCGCTAACACCCTAATGTTAGCTCGAACACCTCCCTACACCTCCCCACTCTCCCCTTTAACACCTGCCGACCCCTCCGTCAAATCCACTCTCCCCCTCCTTCTCTCCACACCCAATCGTCTTATTAGACACCAAATAACAGCAGGAGTCAGACCAAGAGCGTCGTCGTCCTCGTCGTCGTTATCGTCGACGTCGTCGATGTTGTCAACGTCGGTACCCGTTGCATCGCATCGCATTGCATCGCATTGCATCGCATCGCATCGCATCGCATCGCATCGGCTGCCGTCGCGGATCCTCCTCGTCACCGTCGTGCACATTAAGTGGGGATAGGCAACGCACGGCGCGAACGGGGCACGCGTACAATTAGATTGCGTCGCGCGACGAAGCCGAGCGTTTCGTTTTATACTTGCGATCTCATCCTCGATTATTTATTTCTTCTTATTATCCTCTCTTTTTTTTTTCTCGTTTCTTTTTCTTTTTTTAAATCGTTTTCTTTCTCACCCTTCTGCCATCTTTCTCTCTCTCTCTCTCTCTCATTTTTTTTTCTTTTATTTTTTTCTCTCTCGTTTCTTTACTAATTCATACTTACCTTCTTAGATATTGCATATATGTATGTATATATGTATGTATGTATGTATGTTTATATATATATATATATATATATATATGTGTGTGTGTGTGTGTGTGTGTGTGTGTGTGTGTGTGTGTGTGTGTATTACGTATCTACGCTTATGATCATTCTCCAAATATGTTACGAAGACAAGGTCAGACAAATAATTTCATAATCGAGATACTCGGAAGTGATATACCGTATGATACTTAACGTCTACGTTTCTCTTTCTCTCTCTTTGTCTCTGTATCTGTCTCTTTCTGCATTATGCAAAAGCAAGCTAATCGATTAGTTATGTTATAATTAGTTATGTTTTTCTTTTTTTTTTTTTATTTCGAAACTTTCGATACTCTTCACTTTTTTTTTCTCCCGTCGTACTCAAATATTCGATCTTACTATTCTCTCTCTCTCTCTCTTTCTTTCTCAAAAGGCGAAGAAACTTATTCAAAAAAAAAAAAGAAAAAAAACAAAAGGAAAAAAAAAGAAGAGAAAGAAGACGTGAGAATACACGGGGCAATCGATTACCTCTTTTTTTTTTTTTTTCAATGGTAGACAGAGAACACCTATTCTTTTTTTCTCTTTCTCTCTTTTTACAAAACATTGTTATTTCGCGGGTTATGAGAAAAGGGAAATGTGATTTATGTTGATTGCTTTTATAAGGTTACAGTTTAATCGTCGAAATCTCGAAAATTGGCCGGCCGTATGGGAGAAAACAAAGAGAAGACGAGTTCGAGCGCCACTTCGACGACGACGAGAGTCCGTTCGCTGGCCGTCCTTCTCTCTCTCTCTCTCTCTTCCTCTCTCTCTCTATCTTTCTCTGTCTGTCTTTTTCCCCCCCTCTCTCTCTCTCTCTCTCTCTCTTTCTCTTCGCCTCTCTCACGATCCCTCCGTAAACCAAACGCCAGACAACGAGGGCATCAGCCCTCGTGAATCAGCGCCGGTCACCTTCACTTTTTATGCAACTTTGTTAAGCTCCGACCTCGCCCATTCAAACGAAATACATACTTACGTATGTATGTATATATGTATGTATATGTATGTATATATGTATATGTATTTATAAATGGCTGACTGTTCGAAGAACGTTTATTTTTTCTCTTCTTTTTTTTTCTCTTTTCTTCTTTCTTTCTTTCTTTCTTTCTTTCTTTTAATTATCTATTCTAATAAGATTAATGGAATCGATTTTATACATCGTCTAATGAGAAACGCTCGTATGAAAGAGAAAGAGAGAGAGAGAGAGAGAGAGAGAGAGAGAGAGAGAGAGAGAAAGAGAGAGTGAGAGAGTTCATAGATTATTCAATCGTTAATGCCCGTGAGCGATGTTGCGTAAATGCGTAAATAAAGAAGAGAATGAAACAAAACAAAAAAAAAAAAATAAAAGAATGAAAGAAAAAAGAAAAAAAGAAAAAACTGAAAATTATATGAAAGGAAACAATGATAAATTAAATGAGTATTTTTCATGAAAACGATGAAGTATTACGATTGGTCTTAGGCATTATTCGTTGCATTTACGAGCGCAGTCGTGAGCGTTTGTTAAAAAAAACAGAAAAAAGGGAGGAAAAAAATTTAATAGGAACTAGATGAATAAAAGTAAATAAATAGAAGGTACGAGGGAGAAGAAGAATAAGCAAATAAAAAAAAAAAAATAAAAATTACAAGGGAGGAGATTAAAGGAGAGGCGAGTATGGGAGTTATATTTCTTTATTTTATTTTTCTTTTTCCTGTTTTTTTATTTCTATCTTTATAAAACGTATTTTCCTAACGTATTTCATATTTTTAATATAAATTAACGTTGAAAAAGTACATGAGTACGTACGTATGTGTATTCATATATTCTGCCTCTCTCTCTCTCTCTCTCTCTCTCTCTCTCTTTCTCTCTTGTTGCTTCAATTTTTTTATCTCATTCGGAATAATTATTCTCTGACGATATTGACGTGAGCCATGTTAAAGCGCGCCTTATTATAATTATTAACCGTTTCACTTGTAACGACTTCTTTTTTTCTTTTCGTTATTTACATCGAACGATTACAACTGCATTAGATGTGGTTTTTTTCTTTTTTTTTTTTTTTTTTTTTTTTTTTTAACTACGTTTATACGTACTTATACGCATACCTCGTGCATATTATATACATACATTCGCAGGATCGTCATATTTAAAATCGAACGTACCGATATATATTTTCTGCGGATTGCGTAATACTAAAAAAAAAAGAAAGAGAAAAAAAAAAGAAGAAAAAAAAATTACAGGACGATGTCGAATCGTTAGATGGAGGGTTATAAAATGATTAGAAAAATTGTTGTTGTTATTTTTTCCCTCCCTCCCTCCCTCTCTCTCTCTCTCTCGTTTTGTTAATTTGTATATCCAAAGTCATCTATGGTTTCTTCTTTTTCTTTTTTAAACAGATTTCTTTTTTAAACAAATATATTTTTGTTTGCGTAATACGATAAATATATTATAATAATCTGAAGATTTGTATCACATCTATAGGCATATAATAATAACATACAAATAATTCATTATTTTATACGTACGATATGTCCAATACATATAATATCTTTATATATATTTTGTATTGAAAATATATATATATATATATATATATATATATATATATATATATAAACACACACGTATAAACATACTTACGATATATATATATATATATATATATATATATATATATATATATATATATATATATATATATATATAAACACACACGTATAAACATACTTACGATATATATATATATATATATATATATATATATATATATATATAAACACACACGTATAAACATACTTACGATATATATATATATATATATATATATATATATATCTTTCTGTCTCTCTTTAGATTTCGAATTATTCATCTTTATTTTTTCCTTTTATTATTATTATTATTATTATTATTATTCGTGCAAAGGTGAGCAGTCGGGAGTAGTCCGTGTAATATAGTCGATTTCATGCTTTTTTCAAGGAAATGTCGCGTCTAAATTGCGCAGGTGCACGTCCCTTCTCCTCCTCCTTCTCCCTCTCCTCCCTCTTCTTCTTCTTCTTTTCCTCTTCCTCTACCGACATTTACTCCTTTTATCTATCCAAGCCTTCGAGATAGCGAGTTCGCAAGGCCGGACGCATCTCCCATAACGATACGATTCGCAGGCGTAACACGTTCTACACGATATATTACGTATTCTACGATAATATACCATAGCATGGCATAGTACGTAACTTCTTTTATTTTTGCTTCTTTCCTTCCTCTTTTTTCTTTCTTTTTCTCTTGTTTCTTTTTTTTCAATTTATTCTCTCTCTATCTCTCTCTCGTGCTCTTTTTTTCATTAGTTACGTCTACAGTGTGCTAACGGTCTTCTGCGTCTACTGAACGGTGTTCTATAATTCCGCAGAGATGTAACATGCTAATGTCGATCAGAATGGAGGCGACGAAGAGAGAAAGAGAGAAAGAGAGAGAGAGAGAGAGAGAGAGAGAAGAAGTGGAAACCAACGGAAAAAAAGTCATCCGCGACGATGAAAAAAAAAAAACAAAAAAAAAAATAAAAAAAAAAAGGAAAAAAACAAAAAAGAAAAAGTCAAACGAGAAGAAAGAGAACAGAGAGAAGAAAAAACACGACGGATTATTTTAATGGAGGACGGACAATGATTGCGAGGAATCGTGGCGGGGGATGGAAGGGTGGGGAGGGGTGGAGAGGGAGGGGGGTTTGCCGAAAAATATTACACGTCGGATCGGATTTCTCACGATAAGAAAGATTAAACGAGATTGACGCGTAACATTTGTTTCTTTCTTTCTTTTCTTTTTTTTTCTCTCGCACTACGTTCGGTCTTCGTAAGAGAAGAAGAAAAAGAAGAAAAAAAAAAAAATAACAAACAAAGAAAAATACAAAACATTTTTTAATATCAATTAATCACGACGAATAGACGGAAAGATACAAAGGTGGAGGGAGAGGTAAATAGGGAGACGGAGAGAGATAGAGATAGAGATAGAGATAGAGAGAGAGAGAGAGAGAGAGAGAGAGAGAGAGAGAGAGAGAGAGAGAGGGCATTAAAACTACGTCGAGCGATATTATCATAGCGACGATAATTTGCGAGTGCCCGGCATAGTCTCTTCAGACGCGTTTCGGCAATTTGATTTGCATAGATCTTATACGTCGCGTTTACGGTGGGCCGATTTGGAATTTCAAGGACGCGCACTTCGGGACGTGCACTGCGTCGCTATATCTTTCTGTGTGCGTCCGCCTGTCCCTCTCTCTCTCTCTCTCTCTCTCTCTCTCTCTCTCTCGCTCCCGCATTCGGTGCAGTTTCCTCCGCACACAGGGTGTGCCCGTCGCGTGGTTGTATGCATTCAGACCGATCACGAATATTGTTTGCACCAAAGGCGAACGGTTAAAGGACCTTAGTTGCCATTCTTAATCAATTCGATTCACGATGCTTTGTTCTTTAACGTTATGATCATTATTGTAACGATCATTATGCGTTTCTCGTCCCATCGAAATTCTCTCTCTCTCTCTCTCTCTCTTTCTACACTCCTTTGATTTGTTGACTATCATAGAGGGTCAAAGTCTGGCCGACATTTAATTTATGTCAATATTATTTTTAAATGTTTTTTTCCTTCTCTCTCTCTCTCTCTCTCTCTCTCTCTCTAAACGTTTCTTTTTAGATGACTATGAGAACTCGCAGTCGGTCGGGTCGGTTACGACGAACGAAACATATATAAATTTATTAAATGACTTTTAATATCTTAAACATTCTCTTGATTGCGATATATTATTATTTTTTTTCTTTTTGGCGGGAGTTTGGGCTAGAGAGAGAAAGGGTAGATGGGAGGATGATGAAGTGTAGGGGGGAGGAGGACGTCTGAATAAAATTCGATCGATGCAAGCGATGGATCTATTGAGATATTCAATTAAAAATAAATAAATAAATAAATAAGTAATTTTGTCGTCGCGTAGTTCGATTTTTTCTTTTTTTTTTTTTATTAAAGATCGTTCGCATAGTCAAAATTATTTTTTGCGTCCGTTGAACGACGATTCACTCGGAGAGAAAATGTTTCTTACCGTTTGTGAACGGAACGATGCATTATTTGGTTTCGTTCGTATTGTTCGAACGCGCGGTAAACGCAAATTCAAGGAAAAAATGTCTACGTAGAGTTCAAGGTTAGGATGCTTTAGAAGTATTATCTCTCTTTCTTTCTCTCTCTCTCTCTCTCTCTCTCTCTCTTTTCCTTTTTTCTTTTTCTTTGGTAATGTCGTTAAGCGTAAAACGGCATCCCAAAAGGTATCCTCTCGTTTCGTGTAAGGTATATAACGAAATAAATGTGATTATATAGTAGGTATATAACGAAATAAACATGATTATATGGAATGAAAATTTAATATCGTCCTCTGTCGGAAAATAAATATTGACTGTATGGAAAAAAAGGAGAGGTGGGGGGAGGGGGGAGGCAGAAATTTTGCGTTTTTCGATTCTCGAAAGTAATTTTAATGCCATTCGAAGAGACATTATTTTCGTTATATATATATACATACATACATATATATATATATGTATGTATGTATGTATGTATGTATGAATGTGTACGTGGATGACATATAAAGGCGAATTTGAAACGTTGTGTTTATCGGATGACAAAAGTCAATCGGCGTTTTCTAAGCACGGTGTCGAGTGTAGACAATTGTCATCGAAGACTTATAAACTTCAAACGGGTGAATGCGTTCGCGCTTATAGCTCGTTGCAATTCGACGATAGAAAAAAGAACTATCGAATGTGTCCATTCGGAACGCTATGAGATGATTTCTAATCGCGTTTAGATACTTAACTCGATCGTAATGACGTACGTTGTTTCATTATTGTCGGTTATTCCTTCCTTTCTATCTCTCTCTCTCTCTCTCTCTCTCTCTCTTTCTTATCGCAGTGCATCCACTTCTATTGTCGTTAATCTAACAGCTGAAAATATTCTTATGCATAGTCAACGTTATGTTATGACGATAATGATCGTTTTCTAAGATGACACATCACCCGGATGCAATGACTCTCTTTCTCTTTCTCTGTCTTTCGTTTGAAAATATTTCGTTCCAATTTGAAACGTCTCTTGTTAATAATTAATTTTTTTCCTTTCCTTTTCTTCTTCTTCTTCTATTTTTTTTTATCTTTTTTTTTTTTTTTTTTCATGACTCGACAACGAGAATTGTTTTAGAAAATACGATCTTTTCGTTATTTCGCATAATTTTCTCTTACGTTCGTTAAGATCTCCCAATGACACGGCATGTACCGTGATCGACAATTATCGCGTGATCGAACAGCTACAAATATGCATTTATTAATCGTATCATCGATCGTACTTTACGACGGATAATACACAATCATTTTGCTAACAACAAGATAACGCATATATAGTATAACATATTATAACAAGGACTCAACGGTTTAGCAAATATCTCGTTTAAAATCATAATGCAGTCTGGTTAATAATTTATTTCTCTTTTTTTCTTTCATTCCTCTCTCTCTCTCTCTCTCTCTCTCTCTCTCTCTCTCTCTCTTCAATCTCCAAAAACAAAATTAATTTCATAATCCTTAAGTTTCGCACAATTTTCTATTATATCATATATTGGCATGATTGCCGTACAATCCGACATTCCTCGTTTAAACAATGATCGCATTTTCTTTTTTTTTTTTTTTAATTAAAATTATAAAACACATAAAATGGGTAATCTGACGCGAAGGTGCTTAATTCGTTGTGGACGACGTTCTGCAGTTAAATCGTATTATCGGGGAAAAAAAGAGAACACGTTATCGTTCGTTAATCGGCCATCTTTCATGGCGTTGGCGTTAAACTCGCAAGGCCGTCGTAAGACCTCGATATCTGGATTAACGCGGGCCTCTCTTGGAGCTTTCGAAATCCTGTTACCCACGACCGGTTCAAGAGACATTTTGTTTCTTTTCGATATTGCGCATGCACATATGTGCAACCAACTGAGAGAGAGAGAGATAGAAAGAGAGAGAGAGGAAGAGATATGAAGACGGATAGATAGTAAAGGACAGGCTCGTTGTTTTTCAAACGATTAGTTGCGACTGTTAACACGAGAGATCAAAAAAAAAAGAAATAAAAAATAAAAAAAAGGCAATATGTGTCATGAACGTCCGAGTCAAATTATTTGAAAACGATCGGAAATGGAGAGGGAGAGAGAGAGAGAGAGATAGAGAGAGAGAGAGAGAGAGAGAGAGAGAGAGAGAGACCTTCCGACATATTTTTATGAGCCATTTTCGAAATGCCAACTCCACTCAAATTTATTTACCTTTCATAAATAACCATACTACTTTTACAGTAGGATATATATATATATATATATATATATATATATATATATATATATATATTCTCCATTTCTCTAACTTTCTCCGTTAAATAAAATATAACAACGACAAGGATATGTGAGGGTATAAATCATAAATAAAATTTGTTTCGTATACGACCTATCGATTCGTCGAACTTATCGATTAATTTCGACTATCAAAGGACATAGTGACGGCTACCAAAAGCCGAGCGCTTAAATCCACGAGGAATTATTTTTCGTTCGAGATTGAAATTATACGATTGGGATCCGAGTGAATCGAGAAAAAATGTGGACAGATGGATGTATGGATGTATGGATGTATGGATGTATGGGTATATATATATATATATATATATATATATATATATATATATATATACGTTTTTTTATACACTGATATCTAATATTTATCTCGTTAGAAAATCTAGTTTCATGACTTTGTTTGTGATCGTTGGATCATTAGCAAAGAGAGAAAGAGAGAGAGAGAGAGAGAGAGAGAGAGAGAGAGAGAGAGAGAGAGAGAGAGAGAGAGAGAGAGAGAGAGAGAGAGAGAGAGAGAGAGAGAGAGAGAGAGTGCATATTTTAAATAACCACGACTGTATACAATAATAATTTTCTCTGGCTTAGCTAGAATCTGCTCTCACCTTAACTACGAAGAGACTTTATGGAGAAAGTGTAACTGTTAAAGTAATAGTGACGATGCAGGTGTAATCGAGATTGCGCATGCGAATGCCTCGAATCTGATTGGCTGGTTAGTTGGTTGGTTGGTTGGTTGGTTGGTTTGTTTGTTTGTTTGTTTGGTTGGTTGGTTGGTTGGTTGATTGGTTGGTTGGATAGCTCACTGTCGTGTTCTTCTCGTTTATAATCGAGCTTGCTTCTTAACGCAAATATCGAGAATACCGAGAAAACATTTCTCAATCTCACTCGAACGACATCTTAATAAGATTTAAGATGATACGATTAAAACCGATTGCCGTGGACTGTCTTATCAACGTCGTCTTTCATCATCGATTTTTTCTGCTTTTTTTTTTAATATCCGCAATCCGTTTCACGCGAGCTAAAGTTAGTTAGGATCTTCGAAATATATTGCAACTTATTTGACGATAATGATGGTGGGCCATTAGATTTTCGTCGATGAAACTAAACGACGAAATTTTAGATAACTTCTTCATAAAAATGTCTACTCGTTGATTTTGTCTGTGGCTCTTCGTCGCATCATCATCTTTTATTTTTATTTACGTACGCCTTTCTAAATCTCTATTTCTTTTACCCCTCCCATGTTTTCGTTGTTTTTTCTTCTCTGTTTTCTTTTTTCCTATTCTGATACACATTATTTACGAGACGTATATTTAATTATACGAATATATAGTTTCGACGATATATCCTCGCGATGATAATAATAATCGAAATAAGATTAATATTTCTAATTGTTAGCAATAACGGCAATAATAATAATAATAAAAATAATAATAATAATAATAATAATAATAATGGCGAAGATAAGATTAATGATTTGTTTTCTTTTTTTTTTAGGTTGGTTCCTAATTATCTCTCTTTTTTATTTTCCTTTTAATCCTCTATTAGTGTGGCTAATTATCTTTTTTATTTTTCTTCTAATCCTCCGTTAGTATACTTATTTATTTTTTTCAGTATTATCTCTAGATTTCGTCCTACTTTCGCATTGTTTTCAATGTAGTTCTCTCAATATTACGACGGCTTTCGAGTAAGCGTTTTATTATTTTTAAGTTTCTTTTCGATTGTCTCCCGTTTTACTTTTCTTTTTTTTTTGATCTTTTTCTCTTTTCTTTTCCGTTTAAGTGTTCTTACATTTCATACTATGTTTTCTTTTATTTTCTCTTTTCTTTTTCGCGCGCGTGTGTGTGTGTGTGTGTGTTTTATTTAACGTACCAACTTCTCCTATTATACGTTTATCATAATTTTTCCTACTTATATTTCTACGTATGATCAATTTCGTAAAAATTTTTCTTTCCCCTCTCTCCTTCTGTATTTTCTAATTCCTCTCTTTCTATCTTATTTTTTCTTTTTTTCTTTTTTTCTCTTCCATATTTTTTTCTCACGATAGATACACACGAGGCGTACTTAATAAAATACCGATACGAACCTTGATAGTTTTAACGTTGATATTAATTCGATGCGAAGAAATTACGGCAAATTTTCTATTTTGTTTTTTTTTTGTTTTGTTTTGTTTTATTATTCGTCAAAAATAGTATGTTCACTTGCCTCGAGGAGACGAACGAAAGTTAGGATAAAAACTTATTTGAGCAATGATCTCAAAAGCCATTAGATTCGTGATCATATCGATTCCGACATTTTTCATTCGTCAGATCTTAACGGCGTCATTTTGTTTTATATCTTCGATTTGTCGATTCAAAAAAAAAAAATATATATATATATATAGAAACGCGGACAGAATAAATGAATTCTCATCGCCGATAAAATTTTCATTCGAACGAAAATGTTATTGGGCCGTGTAACAGTTACGCGGTGAACGTAATAGACCGAGACGAGCGATCATCGTTCGGTATATCGATCGGTCGAACGATAAGGATCGAATGATCTCTTGAAAAAAAAAAAAAAAAGAAAAAAACAAGAAAAAGAGATTCTCGCTCGATTTTCGACAAGGTTCGATGGCCTTTCTCGGGCGCCAAAAATTTTAAAGACACCACCGTCGTAACGCTGACTTTGCCGTATAAACGAGCGGTGTTGTCGGTCCGATAGAGGCATGTTTCTATACCGGTTGTTTCAAAATTAACGAGGCATTTCCTCAAAATAAAAAAAAAAAAAGAAGGAAAAAAGAAACAATTTATATTCCGAATCGGTAGAATATTCTTTTCTGTTTCTTTTACAAAATAATAATGTCGTTTCGTTTTCATTCTCCTTTTACCTTTCTACGATAGATGATAACGATAATGATGTATATATAGTTCTTTTTTTTTTTTTTTTTCATAATTTGTTACGAATAAATTTATAGTTCGTTAGGCAGAAAATAATTTTTTTTCTCCTCTTTGCGAATTCCCTGCTCCCCTCTCCCCCACCTTCCCTGATTCTTTTTATTATTTTTCTTTTTTTTTCTTTTTTTTTTTTACGTTCGCGAATACAAAACGAGCACGGGTTTATCGGACTCATCCTATTATTGTATTCTCTTTTCGGAGATATATATATATATATATACATTCATACATACATATAAATAAATATATATATATATTATCGTCCTCGTTGGAAAGTAGTTTAAGATCCTTTTCGTACGGATACCATGGAAGATTCTTTTTCGCTGAGCCTGTAGAAAAGACGGGAGCCTACTTAGCTTGCGGACGGTACTTTCATCGGCCAAGTGAAAGCAATATGAAAGTGCTTGATTGCAAAGTAGAAAGGTGAAATGTACGATAAAAAGACGAAGCCGTTACGTGCGTGTATACCGGTCGACCCATTTGAGATTTGCTGCTGGTGATCGCGAGCGCGCGCGCGTGCGCACGTTTGCGATAGAGAGAAAGAGAGAGAGAGAGAGAGAGAGAGAGAGAGAGAGAGAGAGAGAGAGAGAAAGGAAGGAAGGAAGGAAGCAGTCGATTATATATGTATGTGCGACGCGAACGAGCAAGCGAGTTAAAGAGAGAGGGAGATACAGAGAGACAGAAATAGAGAGAGAGAAAGAGAGAGAGAGAGAGAGAGAGAGAGAGAGAGAGGCAGCGTTCGCACCGCACGTAAAAGCCCTTGATTTTAGTGACTAAGGTCAACGATCGTGGTCATTCATTCTTTCACGCTAGCGTACAATTCAACTACCAATTCGGTTCTTCGCACATAATTGAAATCGTTACGTGCTCCATTCGACTCGACTCGACTCGACTCGACTTGTTCATTTTCGAATTGATCGACGGACGATCTACTACGCAACGAGGGACCTTTAGATATGATAATTGTAAATAATCAACGTTATTATCAACGTTAAATACTGTCGATAGTTTTTTTTTCCTGTCTTTTACTATTTTTTTTGTCTTCTTTTTTCTTTTGAACTCTTTATCGTTTCGATATCGTTTGATTTTATAATCCATTATGATATATATATATATATATATATATATATATATATATATTATAACTTATTGTAAATATTATATATATATGTATATATATATATTAAGGTGTCCCCTAAGTTTCTTCAGAGCCACGCTATGAATGATTACGAAAAAAAAGGAAGGAACTTATGGGACACCCTAATATACAAATAAAATGTGATTTGTTACAACGAAATTAATCGTTATGATTATCGTGTTTCAATCTAATTCTAAACGCTATCATCATTGTTTGTTATTATAGTTATCATCGTCATCATCATCATCATCATCATCATCATTGGTATATTTTTTTGAGGTACCAAGAAGAACTTTCCTTTAAGGTTTAACGTACGAAAATTGATGACGTATTTTGGGATTCTTTTTTTATTTTTTTATATATACTTATATATACAAAAAAAGAAACAAAAAGTTTCACGCTACTTCGTGATTAATTTCACGCTCGAAAAGATTAATTTAAAAAAAAAGAAAAAAATACAAATGACTAATATTTTTGTTTACGGAACTTCTTCTTTCGTTCTTTTTTTTACCCACCGATTATACAAACTAATCGATGATATTTTTGTCGAACGATGGTGCCAATTAGAAGAGAGACGACTTTTCTATAACCGAAAACTGTTTTCTTTTTTGATCTCCCCCTCCCCCCTCCCCACTGCCCCTTCTATCTCTCACAGTTCGCCGCTAGTATACAAAATACAAACGCGAAGAGTCGTCGAGTTTTCGGGATTTCTTTTTATCTCGTTTTTCTCGTCAATTTTACACAACCCCCGTCGGAATGAATACGAGCGATAAAAACAAAACAAAAAAAGAAAAAAATGAAATAAATCAATCGCAATACACGCCATATACGCTCTAAACATCCCGTCATAGTTAAATAGTCTCTTGAATTTTCGAAAGATTTGAAGTATCTTCCGATTTGTAAGCTCTTTATGGTTTTTACATTTTTACCCTTCGGATACATATATATATATATATATATATATATATATATATATATATATATATATATATATATATATATATATATATATATATATATATATATATTTTGTCCGGCCGTTTGTAAGGTAAACCCGAGGCCAAAAAACCTTTTAGAGGTACTCAAGACTTAGCAGGGTTTGTGGTCTTGGGAATCGGCAACAACACGTTGCAAACTGCCCTGCGGTTTCGTCGTCATCATTATAGTTATCATTATCGTTATCATTGTCATCATCATCACCATTATTATTATTATTATTATTATTATTATTATTATTGGTACGTAACAACGTTGTACCTTGAACGAGTCCAATGGTTTATCTCCTCACTTTTCAACGGTCCCTGCCCTATCCCTTTTTCCCTCTCTCTCTCTTTCTTTCTTCTTTGTTTCCAAATGTCTTCTCTCTCTCTCTTTTCTTTCTTTTCTTATTTTTTTTTTCCTTCTTAAAAAAAATTCTCGTCGGGATAGGAATCGTCGGGTACGATTCGATCTTTGAGGAGGATAAAAGAAAACCAAAAATAAAGAAAAAAAAAATAGAAAATTCCACTGAGAGATACAATTTGGATAACGATTTACGTCGTCAGTGTAACGAGTCGTATTGATTTTATTTAATAGATTTTAATAGTAATACTTTTAAAGTGATATTTGGTAATTATTATTATTATTAATGTTATTACGAGAAATCTGAAATATCCGTCGAAATTTCTTTTTTTTCCTTTTTTTACGTCTTTGATAGTAACGCCTTTGAAAGAAACAAACAAACGAATGAACAAAAAAAGAATGAAAGAAAGAGCGACGTAAATAGCAAAAAAAAAATTGGGTGAACGATTAAACCTTCCTATTTTTTTATTATTATTATTGTTATCGTTGTCGCCGTTGTTATTGTCGTTGTCATATTTTAAAAAAATTATTATTTCGTTGTGGAAAAATCGATGGAACGTCCGCGACGATTTTATTTGCTCAAATACTAGGGTATAGCGAATACTACAGACGTAGATTTAAACGGAATTTTATATACATACATGAAGTATTTCATAATTAACAAGCGCATTCCTCACCGACCTATTCTCGTCGCAGTCGGTTATTAAAAAAAAGAAAAGAGAAAAGAAAGCGAAATAAGGAAAAAAAGAAAATTAATAAATAAAGAGAGAAAAAAACCGATCGAAGCGACGTTAATACTTGCTACATATGATCGAATATGAAATGTCGCGACGGAGAGAACATTTTTGTGGTGTAGACTATAAATATTTTGTTCGCAAAACGGTAGATTAAAACTCATCTCTCTCTCTCTCTCTCTCTCTCTCTCTCTATCTTTTTTTTCTCTCTCTCTCTCTCTCTCTTTCCTTTCCCCTCGATTCGATTGTAATTGTTAAATTGTTGTAATACCGTCGAACACCGATAATGAATTATCGGACAACGATAAGTGAATTATCGTAACCGAGGTTATTTCATTCGGCACGGGTCACCAGACGGATAATATTGCAACTACGTGATGGAACTCATGTATGGGAGTTCGATAGATGCGCAGAAGTTACGATAAAAAATGAAACAAAACAAAAACGAAAAGGAAAACAAAAAAGAAAGAAGAAAAACAAAGTCGGGGATCCGGTGATGTAAAGAATTTGCACGAAATCGTCACGAACGATTCAATCTAATCCGTTTTTAAGAGCGCATCAGTGTTATTATTTTTTTCTTGACATAACGTGGTTGTTTTTTTTTTTCTTTTTCTTCCTCGTAAACAAATTTATTTTATTTATCGTCTCTCTCTCTTTCTTTCTCTCTCTCTCTTACTCTCTTACTTTTTTTTTTATTTTTTATTTTCTTTTTAATACACACACACACGCACACACACCAACGCACACGTCCATGTATATATTTTTTTCTCCGAATAAACAAATTATTGTTAATATTATAATTCATATATAAATATATATTTATTTATTATATATATATATATATATATTATAATTCTTTATATTATTTTATACATTCACCACATACTTTATTAACTTCCTACATTACATTATATATTTATTATGTCCGTGTGTATGTACGTGTATATTATAATTTATAATCTACAATGGGAAAATTGAATAAATTCGCGACAATTCTTTCTTCTTTTCTTTTTTTTTTTGCATTTAAAATATGTTTCACTTAAAGAACGTAATTTACATAGCACATTATCGTCTATTCGCGAATGATTCCGACAAATTTTTCCGACGAATTAACTCTACCAAGTCATACCGACACAAATATTTTCTAATTTATAATAAAATGCAAATTCACGATTAAATTCGTATAACGCGATACAATTTGTAGGTACAATATTATTTACAAATTTCTACGGTATTTCAATACCGTATAGTCTTCTTGCGTTATTTGATATATTTTTTTTTTTTTTTTTTTAATACCATCATACACTTTACAATTGATATCGCTATATTATATCATCGTACGCGTTATTACGGTTTCATCAACACTCAATAATAGAAGTTAACTTAGTTAGAAAATAAAAAAAAAAAAAGTTTCTCCTTGCCTTCTGCATAAGTTATTTGTTATGTACGATCGCGAAAAGAGGACACGAGGGATGGATCGGATAATAAAATGAGAGAAAAATGACACGACGACGGCGCCGGCGACGGCGATGATAATTATAGTAATAATAATAATAATAATACTAATACCAATAATAATAATAATGATAGTAATAATAAAATATCAACAGAAAGTTGCTTTCCAAATCAGTTCGAAAGTATTGAGCTTATGCGTGCGCGTACGTCCACGTGAACGTACGAAAGGTATTCGTATTCAAAAGAGTTTCATTAAAAAAAAAAAAAAAAAAGAAATTAAAGGAAAAAGAAAAAAGTTTAGTAATAAGAGAGGAAGGTGTGAGTTGGTAATATAAAAAAAAAGGAAGTCTCGTGTTCAGCAAACCACAAATGTGTATGTATGTATGTATGTATGTATGTGTTTGTTTGTGTGTGCGTGCGTGTGTATTCGTATATGAAATATTAAAAACAATAATAATAATAAAAACAGTAATAATAATAATAATAATAATAATAATAATAAAAACAACAACAACAACAATAATAATAATTCTATCTCTTTGTTTTATTTTTTATTTATTTATTTATTTATTTTTTTTTTTATTTCTTTTCTTTTTTTTTCTACTAACTACTACTACTACTACTACTATGTTGTCAAGAAAGTATTATGCCCGTTCGTTAATCTTGAAGAGAGCATTGCTCCTGGAAATACAGACGATGACATTCGATAATGGCTTACGCTTATGTATATGTAACTGCATAATACGATTTTTTTTTCTCGAGCAAAAACAAAGTAAAAAGAAACGTAAGAGAAGAAGAAGAAGAAGAAGAAAAAAAAGTAATCACCTCGATGCTCGTTCATCGCTCGCAATGGATATCCAAAGTTTATAGGACGTTGCGATAAAAGAGTAGATACGCCTTCTTGTGGCAAAAAATAAAAATAAAAAAAGAATAAATAAATAAAAAAATACGAAGAAAAAAGAAATCATCGAAAGGTCATTACGATGATTTCGTATGGTCATTGACATATTCGTTCGTATTAATTTACGTACGTCTCCGTTTGATGATTTTTTCTTTTTTTATTATTATTTTTTTCCCCTTTTTAATTGATAATGACGCCGATCCGTATTCGATGTATCGGACTTCTTTTTTATTAGTGTAAACATTTACATAAAATTTTTTATAAATTTATAACGCGAAAGGGAAATAAAAAAGAAGAGAGAGAGAGAGAGAGAGAGAGAGAGAGAAAAGAATCTTTTCTCCGATATTCGCGAGAGATTGTAATTATCGTTCGTGACAAGTCGACTAACGTAAGAACCTATTGATGCACTTTTTCGACGATTCGAATAAAGTGAAACAGAATAAAAGATTTTGTAATTTCATTCGACATTTGACGGGATAATTTTAAGATTACTTTTCGCGCTTTCTAAAGATTTCAAATAACACATTTTTTCCCTCCTCTCTTTTTTTGTTTTTGTTCCTTTTTTCTTAATAAATTTTGAAAAAATTCACGGGTCAGAGTGTGACTCGAGAGGGTCATGTGCTCGCTGCCTTCGATGATCTAAGATAATGAATAAAAGAAGAAAGAAAAACAAAATACGAAGAAGAAAAAAGACGAAAGAAATATTATAACAAAATTAGATTTTTTTTCACGATTAGTGCGAATGATTAGTAGTATAATTAACAATTTTAACAATTGATGATAATTAATCTAGTGTGTTAGAATATACCTCATATATATTTTTATATCATTTCGATCATTTTTTTTCCATTTATTTCGATCATTTCGATCATTAATATTCATTTTTAACTACAAATATATATATATATATATATATATATATATATATATATACACAGAAATAATCTATGAAGAATGCTATATATAGATATGATATAATATACAGAATAATATGGTAGTTATATAAATATATATATATATAAATATATATATATGACTATCGTTACATCGTATCATTCAGAATATTATCGAGAAATAACAACCGAGGATTCTCATTCATTCAACAAAATATTTGTAAGATATTTTCAACGATTTAACGATACAAAATGGTATTAGTTAAGAAAAATTAATGATAATAAAAAAAAAACACATACATAATATATATTTAAATATATATCAATCACGCATTAGATACGGAAAGCTATCATTGGATTATACGTTTATCAAAATAACGATAACTCATAACTATTGTATAGTTAGCGATCGTTAAATGCTTTGACGCATTCGTTTTGTTAAACGCGCGTCGTGTCTCATCGCCATCATATATATATATATATATATATATATATATATATATATATATATATATATATATATATATATATATATATCGATATAACACACACATTTGCTCATCGGGCAAACTGTTTATCGTTCCGGTGATTGTTCATTAATTCTTCAGGTGGTGGGCTCCCGATAGTTACTGGTCGCGTTTACGAATATATGTGTGTGTCCGTGCGCGCGTGTGAAAGAGAGAGAAAGAAGGATATATGCATACAGACGGACATACAGTTAGAGAGAGACAGAAAGAGAGAGAGAGAGAGAGAGAGATAGAGAGAGAAAGAAAATGAGTAATACGTTTCATGCAACAGGAGGCTTCGTTACAACGATTAGATTTTCTTATAAATAGCCTACTAATCGAAGATTAACTAATACTACGAATAACTAGGCTATTATTAACTCTTTGGCCTACGGTGATACCGGAGCCTTATCGACCGTGTACACACACACGAACTCCATGTAAACGAAAATTATTTATTATCGGTATCGTTGTTTCGACGATGCTAACTAACGATAATGCATTCAGCCGTATCGCTCATTAATATTTAATACCACGCGAAGAAAGGAGCGAACCTTTTCGAATTACGTTTCGAATAATTTTTTATTATTTCTTTTTTTTTTCTCTTTTTTTTTTTAAGGTTGTCGTTACGGAAACTCGAGGATTATCCCTGCGATCGTCCGCAGATCGGATTATCGTCTCTTCGTTTAGACAGTTTTGGTTTTGATTTAATTTCAATACATTATTTAATTACTACGAATAAAAAGAAAGAAAAAGAAAATGAAAAAGATAAAAGAAGAAAAGAATGCGATGATTTGATTCCAGTGCATCAATCACTATAATCTTTATTCTCTCCGTATTTTCTTTTCTTTTTTTTTTTTTTATCCATTCGTATCAAATTTTATCCCATCAATTTCAATAGCGATAGTAAATGTAATGCAACAACGTCAACCAATTCACAAGGATATAATATTTTTAATACGATCATTACGTTTATATTATACAAACAAACAAAAATTGCCCTCTTTTATCATTTCTCTTAATTAATTAATTAATTTATTTATTTAATTTCTTTTATTTTTTTATTTTTTTTTATAATAAGCCGAATAATTGGAGGAAAGCCACGTACGAGGAAGCAGCGCGTGAGAGAGAAAAAGGTAGGAACTTAATTTATTCGATTGTCTAAATTAACAATTAAATTATCCGATCGATTTTTCGTTATTGGGGATATTTGAATGAGTGCAATGAAAAGAAAAAAAAAAAGAAAATAAATAAATAAATAAATAAATTGAAAATTCGTTCAACGATACGTATAATAAGACAGTCGATAGCAGTTCGTATAGATAGTTGGAATGTTTAAAGTTGGAACGTTGCATTACCGGAAATCTAATTCTCTCTTTCTTTTTCTCTTTCCCTTCTCTCTCTTTCTCTCTCTCTATCTATCTATCTTTCTTTCTCTCAAGAGTCGTATTATACAGACTTTTCTCGAGAACAATGTAGTAACGTGAAAGCGGTCAGGTTCAGACAGCTTTCGCGACTTCGACGTTGTAATTGGCTAGTTTAGTCTAGTTTGTTCTGTTTTTCCGACGATCCGTAAGACGACTAGAATGAAATATAACATTTATTCATTTATTTCATACCAATTTATACGAATATTGTTGACGTAGGATACTTTAGACCGAATGCAGAATTATTCGCTTGTTTGTTTGTTTTTAACGTGTTACGTTTACTCTTTTTCCTTTTTTTTCTTTTCTTTTTCTTTTTTTTTTCTTTGCAATTAACTAAATATACAATTTTACCAATTCATAATATAACTGCGTTTACGAACCCGTTAATTTATTACCATTATTAATATTATTATTATTATTGTTATTAAAATATTATTATTATTAAAGAATAATAATTATTAAATAAAATAATAATAATAATTATTAAAATATTATTATTACCATTAAATAATAACAATAATAATAATAATTATTAAAATATTATTATTACCATTAAATAATAACAATAATAATAATAATTATTATTGTTATCCAAGTACTGGTGTGTTTAGTTCATTGTCCTTGAAACTTTAATCGCGCAGTTTATTATTCGCATGGAAAAATAAATAAATTACGTCACGTTGGCATACGTAAAATATTTAATGAAAAAAAAAAAAAAAAAAAAAAAAAGAAAAAAAAAACATTATACGAGCGAATTAACGAGAAATAAATAATATTATCATAGAATATGTATATAAATACATGTGTGTATATATACATATTTTTTTTTTTCTCTCTCTCCTTGCTATTACATAGTACCAGTTAGTAATTTCTTTAATATTCGTTGAAAAAGGAGATAGATAGATAGCTCGAGGAGCAAAGTCAGGTTAGCTGTCACGCTCGCATATCACGCACGTAACTCTACGCGTAACCGCAGGACGTATAAAGCCAAGATCACGTGCCAACGAGCTAGGAAATCCTAGGTGAGAGCACTACGAGAGAAAGCAACCCACCACTTCTTCCTCTTTGCCTTCCCACCTCTTTCTCTCTCCGCGCCACCCCTCCCCTCCTCCCTGTCCCTCTCGTCCTCTCTTCCTATTTACAAATACATACTCGGCCAGGTGTTGTTTGTTCCTACTCGCACATCGTATCGATCCGATACTTTATGTGTACTTTAAAATAGGCAAGACTAAAAATTTTACATAATTTTCTTCTTTTCTCTTTTTTCCTTTTCTGTTATTTTATTTTTACTTTTTTTTCTATTTCTTTTATTCGTATCATTTGTTTCTTTTTTTATTTTTGCAACGCTCTTCTACATAGAACAAGCGAAGTGTTTTATGCGTATTCGTATTAGTTTTTATACATAATGTAAAACGATATATAAAATATATTTATATATATATATATATATATATATTTATATACGTATAAAATATATGTAAATTTGCTTCTATCTATAAGCATATTTGTAATATATCTTTAAATATATATAATAATAAATAATAATAAATATAATAATATATCTTTAATATTCTCATATTTTTATTTATCTCTACATTATTTTTTATGTCGCACAAGTAAATTCCTTTTTCTCCGATCACCCTATATAACTCAGCCGTGATCGGAAAATCTTATTTTTTTCTCTCGGTTCGAGGAAACGGTAATCAATGCCAAAGGAGTTTCGCAACGTTCCTGTGATGAAAATAACGCAAAGTGCTTCAGTCTTGTATACATATATGTATATATAAATATATATATATATATATATATATATATATATATATATATATATATATATATATGTATATATATATCGCTATAACATTATCTTAGAAAAACAGCGTGCTTGTTCTCGAACGATCGAGGATCAGTCATTATCATTATCATTATCATTATCATTATCATAGTAATCGTCATCATCATCACCACCATCACCATCATCATCATGGTTGTTGCCGTAGACGTCGAAGTCATGATCGTCGAGTTTACATTCGCTAACTCTTCTCGCTCTAACGTCTCCGTTTGTAATAGATTCTCATTCATGTAATCTCCCTCTCTCTCTCTCTCTCTCCCTCTTTCTCCTTTGCTCCTTCGGTCTGACGATCTATGACGAATCGATTACGATCGTCTCGTTCTTTTTCCTCTCTTTCTTCTTGAATTTTTTTTCTTTATTTTCTCATTGGTTTATCTAACGACGTGAGAACTTGTCTTCTCTCTCTCTCTCTCTCTCTCTCTCTCTCTTTCTCTCTTTTTTTCTCCATCTATCTATCCTGTATAATTTAAAACCGATTGGACACTGACTCTTTGGTCATCGCTTTTGAATCATCGAGAAGAGATAGAAGATACTCGTCATATTCTCTCCTCTCTTTTCTTTGTCATCATTGGAGTTACTCGACGCTGAATCATCGACAAAGAAGATCCGAGAATATATGGGCGAAAGGGGAAGAAAGAACCGAAAAGAGAGAGAGAGAGAGAGAGAATCTTACGAGCGCAACGAGATCGTAGAATCGTTAGAATGTTTCGTTTTCATTATTATTTACATTGTAATTTATCGATTTGTTTACAATCTCTATCATCGATGACGATCGACGACGACAACCGAACTGGACCGACAACGACGACGATGATGACCGAACTGGACCAACGATGACGACGACGAGGGCCGAACTGGACCGACGATGACGACGACGAGGGCCGAACTGGACCGACGATGACGACGACGAGGGCCGAACTGGTCCGACGATGACGACGATCTGGACCGAACTGAACCGACGATGACGACGACGAGGACCGAAGAGAACCGATGACGACAATGACGAAAACCGAATTGAACCAATGACAACGTCGTCATTGTCGTCGGTCATCATCTTTTGTCTTTCTCCTTTTTTTTTTTTTTGGTTATCATCGGAGTTACTCGACGCTGAATCATCGACAAAGAAGAGCCGAGGATATGTGTGCGAAAGAGAAAGAAAGAATTAAGGAAAGAGAGAGCGAGAACGAGAAAGAGAGAGAGAGAGAGAGAGAGAGAGAGAGAGAATCTTTCGAGTGCAACGAGATCGTAGAGCCGCCCGGATGACATTCTATATTGTGTGCGACAAAAGTGACCTTGGAGGTCAGTGATCACGGTCGACCACGTCGCTCTCGCTAGGGTAAAGGCCCTCAAGGTTAGTTGGGCATATTGGGCACGGGTAAGGTGCCTGCTGCATCCGTTCTTCTCTCTTACTCTCTTTTACTCTCTCTCCCTCTCTCTCTCTCTCTCTCTCTCTCTCTCTCTCTCTCTCTCTCTCTCTTTCGACGATCGATATCTCCTGGTCGTAAAAAAAAAGGAAAAAAAAGAGAAGGAGAAGAAGAAGAAGAAAAAAAAGCATCGTTGGAAGGTTGTCCGCCCCCTTTCTGTTCTTCCTCTTTTGCATTACATGCACCTTTGGAAACTCGAGAAACACGTTAATAATGTATAAATAATAAAACGTAGAGTAGAAAGATCCCCACGACCAACGGCAATCCCAAGTTCCAAAGATATAACTGCATCCTTGAAACGCGGATAAAACGTGGGAATGAAAAAAATCGATCTCTGTCTCTCTCTCTCTCTCTCTCTATCTCTATCTCTTCAAGCTCCTTTCCTTACTTCGTTCCTTTGATCTTTATCTTTTTTTTTTTTTTGGGTGGTTGGGAGGAAGGAGTCGGTAGGAAGGGTGGGCGAGGAGCGTAGGAAAATGCTTCGAAATAAATCCTTAGCCATGAAAATTCTCTCTCGCTTATTATTATTTATTCGATAATTTTCATGAACTTCCCTTAAAGAATAATTTTCACGTAGCTTTAACGACTACGTCGCCACAAAGCAGGTTTTATTTATAAACTATAATACAACGCAATTTACGTTCGCTTTGTCTTCCACTTTGATTTTCATTGGCGTATCGTGTGAAAAAAAAAAAAACAAAGAAAAAAATATACAGATAATTGCATTGTTTATCGTTTGACACCTCGTATTTCGTGAGTCTTTTTTTCATTCCATGATTCAATTTCCTTACGAAAGGGTAAAGTTCAGTGTCAGAAAGGTATCGCAATGAATTTTTGTATATATATTTTTTTTATTTGCTCAAGGAAGGTCTCGAGATGCAAAATATTCGTCGAGATAATACTGTTAGGTAATAAGGAAAAATTCCGTGACTGTTCGATCTTTATTTCAAAAAGAACAGTTATGGGCTTCGGGTGAATCCTCAAAGAAGAATTACAACTTTCCTAATAATTCATAATAGAAAATCTTAAATAGCAACGGAGATCAGGTAGTACGTTATATCGCACGATCTTTCAATACTTATTTCTTTATTATTTTATTTTCAGCTAATAGCGCCCGACGTGAATGCTTTTCGAAATTTTAGATTGAAAAAAAATTTTTATTTTCATCAAACGTGTTCGATATGCGTTATCGGACTGCATCGAATGCAGTAATAAAGTTTTCGTCGAGTGGTGCATCGAACGTTCGGTATAAAGATTATTTCGAATAATTTTTACGATCAACGATCATATCTGTACTCTCGATTAAATCAAATTACAAATTCAATTAAGTCAAATTTTTGCTGCCACTCGCAGACAAAAACTTTGTTACCTTTCTCTCTCTCTCTCTCTCTCTCTCTCTCGTGGAGGATAAACGTTTGCGATATTTAACGAAATAAATGTATGTATTCGATCTGTAACTTCGAAACGCCTAATTAACGAAATCTCCGTTGGGATCAAAATTTATCCGAAAACAAAGAAAATAGAAAAGAAAAAGAAATAAAAGGAAGTTACAGGACCGTAGTAAGAGATAATTAAAAAGAATCTTTTCGATGACATGCCATTCGATGTCTATTGTCTTCTTAGGATGTTGATTTAGGGGATTTAAGATTATGGGATTAGCATCGAAGGTACTTGTCTAGCCACGAAAACAACAATCGTACAGTCTCAAGGTTTTTCGAAGGAAAATCATTGGATTCCGAAATAATATTGATGGACACTTTGTTCATTGGGACACTCTGTATATATTTATGTATAGAGTGTGTACTATAATATATAATTAAGTATACATTGTATAGTATTATAAAGACATAAATTAGAGTGTCCCCTAAGTTACTTCCGTGTCACGCTATGAGTGACTATGAAATAAAAGGAAGAAACTTATGGGACACCCTAATATATATAAAACTGAATATTTTTATTAATGAAAGGTAGAATATATGGCAAAATGTATTGCGAGACGTTCATCGTTAGATTTAGATATGTTTATTGTATTTTTGATTTCGTTTTAACGATTAATAACAACACGGTCTTGGTTTGAAGCGAGTACTCTCTATCTTTTTTTTTTTTATTTATTTTTTTTTCCCCATGATATTAATAGAGAAAGTGTCTATGTGATAAAAGGGCAACTGTGCATAAAGTAGGAAAGACGTATAAGTAGGTCTTCGGAATCTTAGAATCCGGAATATCGATGTGGCGTCTCCTTCCTAGCTGTTAAACATCTCTGCAATTCTGCGTATATAAGTAACATTAAAATAGAAAATAACATCATTGATATTTCCCAATTAATATTTGTCGCTTGTCGATCGACATAAAATCGACACAAAATCAAGAGATTCTACGTATATAAGTATCATCAAAATACGAATTAACGTTATTGATATTTCCAAATTAATATTTGTCGCTTGTCGATCGACATAAAATCGACCAAATATAGAGATTATATCAGTAATACAATTAATTTACATCGTTAAACGAGTTCATATCCGTGTACATAACCTATCTAAATATAAGTTCACACGTATCCACATTTATTTCCTAATATATAGGTCGAACTTATTCGATATTTCTTTTCTTTTCTTCTTATAATTAATGCAAATATCGTTGAATAGCGATTTTATCTTCGTCGTTAAAAAAAGAAAAAGAAGCAAAGAAGAAAGAAAGAAAACGATGAAAATTGATAACTGTTCGTCGGATTCGCGTGTGTGTCTCTTCGTGATATCGAA
>OU427010.1:2014268-2051768 GCA_911387935.1 Dolichovespula saxonica
TTATATTATATGTATAATAAATTTTATTTGATCATCGATTAGTCGATCATATATATATATATATATATATATATATATATATATATATATATATATATATAATTTTTATTTTCTATATTTTTCTATTGTTTCCTCTCTCGTTCATTTTTCTCGCGACGACATAATCGAGTAAAATATCTCGGGCAACGTATTTTTTTCTTATCTGTTCTCTCTCTCTCTCTCTCTTATCGAAAATAAGTATCATCATCGAACACTTGATTTTTCGTCGAAAGTTCAACTTCTATTATATAATATATATATATATATATATATATATATATATATATATATATATTATTATTATTATTATTATTATTAATTATATATAACAATTAATGAAAGAAAATAAATTTCCCAATTTAAAAAAAAAAAAAGAAACAAATTAGTGGTACGTCGTGGTTACTTTATCATCGAATGAATGAACGAAGGAAATGTAACGTGGATACCGGACGATCGTTATGTTGAAATCATCGAGTTATCACCGTCGGTTTGAAAAAGACAGATAATAATAATAATAATAATAATAATAATAATAATAACTATAATACTAATAATAATAAAAGACAAAAAAGAGAAAGAGAAAGAGAAAGAGAGAAAGAGAGAGAGAGACAAAAAAGAAAAGAAAAAAAAGGGAAGAAGAAAATAAAAATGAAGAGACGACGGGCTAGTAATAAGCTTGGATCTCTCTCTCTCTCTCTCTCTCTCTCTCTCGTTCTCTCTCGTCCAAACTGTTCAGGATACGTTGGCGACATCTTCTATCGCATTACGGACATCCTGTATGCTTCGGGAGGAGTCTCCTCCTCCTCCTTCACCTCCTCCTCCTCCTCCTCCTCCTCCTCCTTCACCTCCTCCCACTATATGCGTACGTATGTCGTTAACCTCACATACGCGAGTGCGTTGGAAGTGGACCGATAACGGGCCCTCGCTTTTGTCGTTCATCGCGATGGAAGTGGAAGTGGGATTTCGATGATCCATCAAACCGTCCACGCTATCTCCGTAATTTCCGCCGATAAGCCAGCCCATCGTTTTACGATATTACACGCGTTCATTGCGTTATTAACAATGCGAACGAAGAAGATCTGAAAGAGATGCGGAATCGTCTATGAATTCATATATGTATGAATGTATATGCATGTATATGGATCGGATCGATCGATCGTTCGAAAACCGTTCGTTTACGACAAAAAAACTTAGACCGAATTTATCATCCGGCTTTGGAAGGAACGAATGGGAAATAAACGAACGTACAAAGAAAAGGGCTTGAAAGTGTTAAATAAAAACGTCGAACGTTTTAATTGAAACGCAAGGAAGAATTTATTCGGGGCCATCGTAATAGATCGAACATTAATTACTCAAGTAATTGAATAATAAATCTGTACGTACTTTGGGATAACGTGATATTGAACGATCATTATTCGATTGCAGGGTGATAGAAAGGAAAAGGGTAG
The DNA here is from genome assembly GCA_911387935.1 of Dolichovespula saxonica. Lineage (NCBI taxonomy): Eukaryota > Metazoa > Arthropoda > Insecta > Hymenoptera > Vespidae > Dolichovespula > Dolichovespula saxonica. The sequence goes on from OU427010.1 coordinate 2,015,756, forward strand.
CAGGATAAAAAGGATTTTCGATAATGGGGATCAATCGTAACAATTTATACGGCTATAATACCATTTCAAAATTTCAATTTTTAATGGGAAACCATTAGTCCCATATCGTTCGTCCTTATAACCCATATTATCGATAGGCAGATGAAAAAATGAAAAACGAAACTAAATCTGTTGAATCAATTTTATTTGAGAAGATTCACGATGGGTGAACATAGGTGAATTATTTTTTCGTTATCCACACCATCTATGCATATATATATATATATATATATATATATATATATATACACACACGCACACACACACACACACACACGCATATATACGTGTATATAAGGAAAGAGAGAGAGAGAGAGAGAGGTCTGTGCATTATATTTCATAACGCTCGTAACATAGTTATCTCTATGCGGTTAGTTTTAAAAAATGCAATCGACGGGATCGAATCGAATGCTCGTAATCACCTCGTTAAAGACAATTTCTATGTGCGATAAACTATAGCGGATGAAATAGAAAGAGAGACAGAGATAGAGATAGGATAGAGAGAGAAAAAGAGAGAGAGAGAGAGAGAGTGTGATAGACAGAGAGAGAGAGAGAGAGACAGACAGACAGAGAGAGAGAGAGATAGAGAGAGGGAGAGAGAGAGAGAGAGAGAGAGATAACAGAATACCCGAGAATAAACGAGATATATTTATTCGTCGTATCGAGGTTTAAGCTTTATACTTTCATGTAAGGCTCGTAGAAAGAGTTTTATTTCGTAAGATCTACGTTACCCGTGGCAATGACCGCGAATCGTGACGGTTTTCGATTTGTCATAGCCGATTTCGCGAGAACCGAATGAATACCGGACGCCTTACGCACACGATATTCGGGGAAAATAAGCGAATTACTTCGACGTTGTAAAAGTGTAATAGTGATCCCGTGAGAAAGAAAGAGAGAGAGAGAGAGAGAGAGAGAGAGAGATAGACAGAGAGAGCAAGAGAGAGAGAAAGAAAGAGAGAAAAGGAAAGAGAATATATATATATATATATATATATATATATATATATATATAAAGAAAGAGAAAGAGAGAGAGAGAGAGAGAGAGAGAAAGACGATCGAGGTCGGTGAAAGTGGGCGATGAACCCGGGTACTGATGCCGGACCAGTCCCGCATTACGCTACTTAACTCTCTTACGTTTCCATTTAACGAGCACTTCGCTCGAACGCCATAGAATTTCAATGCATCCGTAATCCCTTTTCCGTAATAGCCGTTTTTATCGTTCTCTCTCTCTCTCTCTCTCTATATACATATATATATATATATATATATATATATATATATATATACATATACATATATATATATATATATATATATATATATGTATATATATATATCTTTCTTTCTATCTCCCTATCTCTATCTATTTCTCTCTCTCTCTCTTTTTCTCTATCTTTCACTTCTCTTCTTTATCCTTCTCTCTCTCTCTCTCTCTCTCTTTCATGCGAATACATAAACCTCAAAACGTCCGTGCCGGTTGTGTTTTGCATCGAGACAACGTTTCTACTTATTCAACTACATCACTCAAAAACCGCATACCCGAAATTGTTTTCGTAAGAACGGCCGGTGATTGAAAAAAAGAAAAGAAAACGAAAAAAAAAAAGAAGAAAAGAAAAAGAGGAAAAGATTTGCGAGTCGTGAGGCTTTTTAATTTTTGTTGTAAATTTTTGTCTACTTCTTTATTTTATTTTATTTTATTTTGGTTTTATTTAATTGACAGGGTTTCGTTCATTATTTACGATTCGGCGTTAATTAATATCGAAGGGTATTAATGTTTTTTGAAAATGTTTTTATTTTCTTTTTCTTTTTATTATCTATTATTTAATATCGACAAGGATTAAAATTGCGAGGTTTCAATGTCAATTTAAATAAGTTTATAACAAAATTAATGCCGAACAGTTCCAACGATTGTTATCAGATTATCTTTTTATTATCAGATATATCTGTTCTGTATATATATATAGAACAGATATTATTCGATGATTCTTAATTTAGTAATGAAAATCGATTGACTCTCGATAATTCAATTTTTCGTCGAATTTCTTGCAAAAGAAAAGAAAAGAAAAGAAAAAAAATCAAAGATCTACACGACGTGAAAGTTATATTATATTACTTTCACTAGTATAATTATACTGTATCGCGTATGAAACTTGTATTTGAAAAAGAAAAAAAAAAAATAAGAAAAATTTCGTACGCGCGACCAGTGACAATTTAATATTCATCGACAAAATTAATCGATACTTAAGATATGCGTAAACAAAATAAATATATATATGCACATTTTTTCTTTTTCTTTCTTTTTTTTTTTTTTTATTTTCTAAATTACACGGTTACATGTAACAGGGTGTTTCATAAATAGATGGCCAAACTTTGATGCCGTATTCGACTTTTCCCTAAGGGTGACAAAAGGTCATATAAACATAGGACCAAAAATTCTTCCTTTTTCGAAATAAAAATACTTTTTATTTTTGACCGAGTATTTTTGGTATGCTCGAAAAGTTATTCGTAGAAATAGCTTGGAAATAATATCATTTTACAATAATACGTACGTCGCCTTTAAAAACGTATCAACGCTTTCGTTAAAGACCGTCAAAAGTTATTTAAAATTTCAAATCTGTTCCAAATTTTATCGAATGCAACCAAAATATCCGTTTTCTTATTAATTTCCTTTCAAAATCATCGAACCATCGATAAGTTACTATATATAACTATGTATATTTGGTATATATTTGTATGTGTACGAATTTGACACTTGACACTATATATATATATATATATATATATACATATATATATATAGATGCTATATTAATTAATAAAAGTAGAACAAAAGATTAAGATCGTCTATCAATTTTTCACTGATCCGTTTAAATTCATTATTATTATTATTACTTTTTTATTATTATTATTATTATTTCATCATCATCATCATCATATACTTCTTCTTCTTCCCCGACCTTTCTTTTCCTTCGTACAATACAATAAATTAAAACTCGCGTGGGTATGCGTGGTAATAAAAAAAGAAATTAATTAAAACATTGAAACTTTTCGAGGAAGAAAGAAAAAAGGGACACACAGCACGTTCATTATTCATGAGCGATATAGGATAGTATAGAGTTCATCGTCAATTATCATACGTTATTGTTGAAACTCTCTCAGGTGGATCGAAGGTTGCGAAACGTTTAAAGGTCTTGGCTTTGGGTTTTCGATCTACGGAAAGAAATAAAAAAAAAAAAAAAATAAAAAAAAAAGAAAAAGGAACATGCGTCTTTGATGCCTATAATCGATTGTGCTTTCCAATGAGTAAAAAAAATACATACACAAATACACAGAGAGAAAGAGGGAAAACGAGAGAGAGAGAGAGAGAGAGAGAGAGAGAGAGAGAGAGAGAAAGGAAAGGTATAGAAGAGAAATGAGCGCTTGGACTTACCCTTAAAACTTAAATGGATTTTCGAAGGTTAAACCTACGGTGATTTAAACGTAGATGTAGGTATTTGTGGGATGGCTATATCTATGGTGGTGGCTATTTTAGTCGAGACACCCTCTTTCCTGCGCAGGAAGATCTTCCTCCCGGCCCCTCCCTCCCTCTGCCACTAACCATCTTCCTTCCCCTCCGTCTCTCTCTCTCTCTCTCTCTCTCTCTCTCTCTCTCCCTTCTTCCGTTTATGCTGCCGTAGAATCCCTGCTTTACAACAACTCGATGCTCTTGCGTCGCTTGCGTCATGGGTAACGCTTGCCTTTGAATTTTCCGTGTTCGGCCGTACATAGACGAGGATTATGCGTTCCACTTTATCATACGAAACTATGTGTATATGTGTGTTTGTATGTGTGTGTGTGTATTATACGTAGGCATGTATTTTGTTTGCGCTTTTATATACATTCTTAATTGATTTATTTTCCTTTTTATTACTACTCTATTTTCCTTCTCTTAATCTTTTCATTTGTTTTTCTTTATTGTTTTTTCTTTTTTTTTTTTTTTTAATAATATTTATTCTTCGTTTTTATTTTTTATTTTACTCATCCATCCCTAGCCCGTTCGTGGCTCGTAAATGTGTGATGTAATTTAATTTCGTTATGGGTATACACTTATAACACAGTTATGGCTGGACGTGTAAAACGTACGAGTACTTACATACGAGAGAAGGAAATTCTTTGAGATTTTATTTCTTTGCTTTCTTAATCAATTATCGATCCATTTACCGAGAAAACTATTTACGAACCTATACGGAACAAAACTCATAATATACATTTACATATACATATACATATACATATACATACATATATATATATATATATATATATATATATATATATATATATATTTCTCTTTACAGATAGGTATTTCTATTTCGCGTGCGCATTACTTTTGTTAATTTTATGTCTATGAAATACAGCTATGATTTATCTATAATTTATGTTTATGTTTCTATGTGTAGAATTATGCATATATATATATATATATATATATATATATGTATGTATATATATGTGATTTACATAATTTACATTTATATGCTTAGTATGTGCTTAGGTTATATACATACATATATTACATATAATATCTATAGGAATGTCTATTCGGTATGGAAAGGTGCTATCGCTTACGCAAGTCCGTTAGCAGGCGAGGTATAGTAAAATGAGCGAAGAATGGCCATATAGAATGCTGCAATTCGCGTTTAACAATTAGTTGCTTAACGGCAACAATGAGGAAGCAACCGGTCATATTTCTTCTATCGCTTTCTCAACTACATAGAATTTTCTTAACTGAAAGGAGTCGTCAAATACGTCCAAATCGTTTCACATGTTTTATTATTTCAAAGTATCTTCGTGTATTTGTAAACGTACGTGCGTGTTAATGTATAAGGATGGTATGTACGCGTGTGTGTTCGTGTGAATTCCCATGTGCAACATAACATGCAATTCGACATGAATCAAATCGAAAATTCGAACTTCCAAAATATTTATATATATATCGTGTTAACAATTAAATGTTATACATATATATATATTTATTTATTAATATATACATATTAAAAAATCAGTCGATCGGATTGGCATAGTAAACACGTTTATATAATAAGTTTTTATTAAAAGAAAACAAAAAAAAAATAAAATATATGAATTTCTTAAGAGATCATTAAAATGTAGGGATTAATAATAGTAGATAATTAATAGGATGCAATGAATGTTTTATCTTAAAAGTGGAATAATAAAAATCAGATCTAATAGAATTAGAAATATGATCTAAATTTGTAGTGATAATATATATATATATACTCGTAGTTAATTATTAGTATATGGAAATATAATTGTAAGTCATTTACATAATTTCATTTCACCATAAAAGCGTAGACGTAAGCGTAAACACGTTTCGTCAAGCGGATAAATAGCGGTCAGTTATTTAAAACGCCATAGGAATAATATTTTTTCCTTTTTCTTTCCTCTTTTCTTTTTTCTTTCTTCTTTCTTTTTTTTGACGTTAATCAGTGTGACGACGATGGTCCGTCACACTTATGTCAGACAAAATCTTTCGTTGTGCATACCACCTGGCTTTTACGAGACACCATAACTCATTCACATCCGTAAGTTTTATAGTCGACTATAAATTTCTATCATATAATCATAACACGCCTACGGAATTCTTACGTCTCATTAATTCGCCATAATCGTCTTTATTTGTTTGTTTTGATTTTTTTTCTTTTTCTTTTTTTTTTAACCATACAAACCGTACCACACATACATACTTATGCACGATGACACGTGTACATATTCGAAAAATGTAAGCGGGTTTTCTTCTTTATTATTATTATTTTTCTCTTTTCTTTTTTCCACTTTTCATTTCATCTTTCGTACTAAACACTCCCGCGAAATTTCGATCGGCAATTTCCTAGTCCACTTGAAATTAGAATTTGAAAATATATATATATATATATATATATATATATATATATATAAAAAACAGAAAAATAAAAGAAAAAGAAACAAGAGAAAACGTTTCTCTTATTTTTGTGATTTTTTATAAGAAAAACGAAAAAGGGATATTACTTCCACATTTTGTTATTATATACGATCCTGGAGCTTTGTATTGGAAGAATAAAAAAATTTATATATGAAAAGGGGCAAAGGAAATAAAGGATGTCTTTTGATTATGACAATAATTTTCGATTTATTAAATATCGGACGAAGTAGAATATTTTTGAATCTAAAGAAGCATTTAATATTTTTATGATTACATATCAATGATCTGGGATCACATAAGGTGGATATGTATATTTCTTATTATTTTTTTTTTTTTTTTTTATTATAGAAAAAGAAAAATGGAAAAAGAAATATTTATGAAATTAAAGAGTAAAGATGAAGAAAGAAGAAATTTACAAAAAAAAAGAAAGGAAAAAATCATTTCTTAATCCTCTGATTATCAAAGTGATCGATGTTCCAAAGCTCGAATAAATATCGCGAAATCTTCCGTTATTAAAAGTACACTCTGTAGAAAATTTGATAAATAATAATATATACTTAATGTAAATCGTAGATCACCGTGAAATACAATTAATCGTATAATTAATATTAATAAATGTATAACGCAAGCTTGGCTCGATTCGTATTCACTTAGATCGTCGATTAACATAGTCATCAAATACTTTGGACTATGTCGTTCGACAAGGTCGTTCAATTCTTTACGATTATCATTTCTTTTTTACGATCCTTGACTTTTTCTTTACGCTCTCACGAGCATACGTATACACACACACACACACACGCACACACACACACATGTATGTATATCTATATTGGTGGAGAAAATTACCAGTTTGTTTCAGATATCGTAGAAATGTAACACAGTCGTAAGAACAAGAAAATCAGAATACAAAACGAAGCAAAAGGCAAATTTGCTCGTTCATTGTGAAATCTTGTTTTCGAACGGGATGACATTGCGCGTCCATGAGAAATTCTCTACGGCTGGCAGCTTACGCTTTCTTTCAAACAACTTAAATATATATATATATATATATATATATATATATATATATATATATAGACATATATAAATATATATGTGTATATTTATATATACATATGTATCACTCCGTCGTTGTAAACTATTATATTGCAAAATAAGATTGGACATCGTAAGTTGGCAACTGAGTATCCCAATGTTACCTGTTACAAAGATGAGGCGTATTAAATGACGTTAGAGTTCTATTACAGAAAAGAGGATAATAATAATAATAATAATAATAATAATAATGATAATAATAATGAAAAAGGAAAAAAAAGAATAAAGAAAAGAAAAAAAGAAAGTAGAGGAGCATTCAAACGTAGTGAATCATTTATGTCTAACATTTGCCAAATGCGTATCGGTCGTCTATGTATGTATTTAAGTTTGTATGTAGATAATATCTTATGAATTTTTTATTGCTGAATATTAGCAGTGTCTATTAATAAATATATATATATGTATTTATTTATTTATTTATTAATCAATAAATATAATGATTTCGTCGGTATATTATTTGTTGCACGTTTATCGTGTCACTCGATAAAATTATTTTATTTTTTTATATAAATAATTTTTTTTTCTTTTTTATTAATAATAATAATAAAGATAAATAATGAATTCAATGATCTTATTGTTTGTCCTTATTGATAAATCATATTACTTCTCGTTCATTGAGAAATAAGGTTTAATGATCCAAAATTTATAAATCATATCTCGATTGCGTCTTTAGCGAATGATCGAAATAATTTTTTCGTCGTTCCTTTAACGTAAACGATACAATAATAATCGAAACGTACATAACCCGATCATAAAATATCGTAACAATTATGAAATTGATCGCTTTCATTCGGATTTATTTATTGTTCATTATTATTATTATTATTATTATTATTAATTGATCGTCGTTATTATCAATTGATTTGAAATTGTTATTGATGGTATTAATGCATAGGAATAAATTAATATTTCTATACATTACGTGTATAACATAAATGCATCGTTTAATTCGTCTCATTGATCATCGTGAGATATTTTCGTTATATGTGTACAGTTAGAAACGCATAATGTTGCTTCATGTTGCGCAAGATTTCGTAATTTCTATGCCATCTTTATAAAAATAAGAACATATTTGTTAAACGCCCTATTTCGTTAAACGGAATACTTGTGAATATTTTCTTTTGTTCGTTGGTAGAAAATATAATAATATATTTTTTAATATATCGCATATATATATATATATATATATATATGCATACTTGATTCAATTTATTCTTTTTTATTTTTTATCAATCAAATTTAATTTAATATTTGTATATACGTTTAAATTTATATGTATATTCGATATTATATCTTTTAATATACTTAATAATATACTATTCTGAATGTAAATAGAAAAAACGTAGTAGTATTTATTTAACTATACAAATATCATTAAATATAATATATACTGATGTATGTATTACTATATAATAATATATATTTTTATATACTATATTAAAAAAAGGAAAGAAAGAGAGAGAGAGAAAGAGTATATCATTATATTTTATCAATTATATTCATATCATAAAAAGCTGTATAACAAATCAATTCGCATTTGGATGAAAACTGAACGTTTAATAATAGATTTCCTCATAATACGTCAAGTTAGAAAATTTACGATTATAATTCGCGTATAAAGTGGAATATAAAATGGAATAAGATTAGAATGGCATACAGTGTATCAATATATTTTGGCAACTATCTTCTATAAGTGCAAATTTGTTTCTCATTCATTTAAGTCGTAATTTTTGTTATTAACAACAAAAGAAAATTTATTCACGATTTCGTCACCGGTCATGAGTTTTCGCATTGTAATGACCATCTAAAAGCATACAATACTAAGCGCCATGTTCTTCTCGAAGGTAACTTGACGAAGAGAGAGAAAGAGAGAGAGAGTGAGAGAGAGAGAGAGAGAGAGAGAGAGAGAGAGAAAATAGCTTTTTCGGTGATCTTTCACGAGGCGTGCACGAGTTCGAGTCTAATAATTGTTCTCTGTCTCTGCTTCTCTCTCTCTCTCTCTCTCTCTCTTTCTGTTTATGCGTGTATATGTATGTGTACGTACGCTTGTATTACGTATGCATGTATATTTCTATCTTATCATTTATTCATTTTTAATAATCATTCTATGATTTAATTCAATTTCAAAAGATTATCCAGATAAATATAAATCCATGTTAATCAGATAATATTCCTTAGATTATATTAATTTACATTTTGTATTTTATTATATCAATCTACATTAAAAAAAAAAAAAAAGAAATTATCTCACGACGTATCAAGGTGTAATTATTAATTATCTCGTATATCGCGGAAAGATAATTTCGAAAGTTTCATTTTCGGTTCGTTACTTCGGAATAAAAAAAAAAAATGTATATATATATATTGCAAAGTTTATTTTGATATTTCGTAAATATTTTCGATATTAAACGTAAGATTAATTACTTTTCTTTTCTTTGTTTTGCATTAATTCATTACTGAACACAAATGTGTAATTTAATTTATATATAATTATTTTTGTTTAATACTCGAGAATTAAATATCTTCGATATTACTCCTTTCGTTAAATATAACATATAAATATTTCATAAAAAAATATATTTCATAAATAATATAACGTATAAATATTAAAAAAAAAATTCAATAATTTTAATATCTTACAAACACAAATATAATTAAATATTTCAATAATACTTTGATTTATTATTATTATTTATATATTTAATTCATTATCGCTATATATATATATTATTTATTTACATTTTAAAAAATATTTTAAAAATTGTGATTACACGTCAAACGATATATAGGGTATAATTAATAAAAATTGTTCAGCGATAGTTAATATTCAGATTGGATATATTTGGTACGCTTTTTTTTCGTTGGATCATTTGTTTTTGTTCTTTTTTTTTTAGAAAAATTTTCTATCGAGGATTATCTCGATATTCGATTCCGTTATTATTTACAATATAACCAGTCCGATGAATTAAAGAAGAAGTTCCACGACAATAAGGGTAATTGTAAAATATTACAAAGGAATTGATCAGTGTAAAAGGACTTGCTCTCGATCGTTAATGATATCCTTTTTGATATGGTTCGTTGCTTTTCGCGATACTTTTACGAGCGACTGAACGCAATATAATGCCAACTGGACGCAATATAAATGGTGTGTATATATATATACACAAATCAATATACTGACTGTCCGACCATAGAATATCCAAGTAAATATCTCTCAATTGATTGACATTGCAAGAAAGTTTGTTTAATTAAGAAAAATTTGTACGGCTCCTCTGAGTCAACTATGAAGCCCGTATAAACATTTCTCTTTCTCTCTCCTTTTTTCATTTTTTTCTTTTTGACATATTTATATTTGTCATCGGAATCGTATCCAATAAAATATTGCCAGTTATGCATCGTTTACGGAACAATCGACATTTATTCTTGCTTGTTTATATATGTATATATATATATCAAATCGTTGAAGCAAGACAAATTTTTATTTTGTAAGTGCCGGTTGGTTTAATATAACCAAATAGTTCCCGATTTTAGATCATTACAGGCGATTTGTCTCTGTATAAGTTAGAAAATGAATAAAAGAAAGAACGAAAAAAATAGAAAGGAAGCAAAAAAAAAATAAATAAATAAAAAACTTTCGATGATCAACAGCTTTCTCTCGAGCAGCAAGAAATATATATATCGGTATACTTTAGCACTGCAAATATGTCAATGACGAGTAACTGGATGACGATTAAATTGATAAATCTTTTTATTTTATTCTTTTTTTTTTGTTCTATCAACGATCGGAATAAATCTGAAACGTATTAATTTCAATTATATACTGAATTAGAAAAATCTAATAATTCGTTCGATCCATTTCATGTATTTCTTTTTTCTTCATTCTACGTTTTACTCGTTAATCCTCTTGTCATTGTAATCGTTGTTGCAATAACGATCGACGAGCTAAGAAACGAAATACGAGAAAGAAACGACTTGCTGACGTATAATATAAAAAAAAAAGAACCAACCAAACGACAACAAAAAAAAAATTGAAAAGAAAAAAAACCAAATAATCGAATTGAATCGATAAAACGTACGTATCGGGTGGATACACGTAAAATTTTCGAACAAGTTAAAATTAAATGTAACGTTTGAAGCCAACGTAGATCGTACGTTATAGTTAAGGATAATTTCGAACGGGGATATAACGTTACAAAGGGATTGTGCATTTTTAAATTACTAAAAACCTAAAACATACAGAAATAGAAGAGATTAGAGAGTGTCGTAGTTTAAATTTAGTTGAGGAGTACACGGGGCCCTCTCTAAAATATGTCTAATATTTTTGGACGCGGCAGCACGTGTTAGACAATTTCACGCGAGTAACCCAACGTTTGGGGGAGGAAAAAGGAAAGGAAAGGAAAGGAGATGAGAGGAAAGAAGGAAAGAAAGAAAAATAAAAACAAAAGCAAAAACAAAAAAGATGGTGGAGAGTATATATATATATATATATATATTCAAAGAGAGGCCACGTCACTAAACACGTTCAAGTTTCAAGTACGTGTAACGCGGCACTCACCGTTCCGCTTTCTTACCCTTCCGGGGCATTCCCACCTCTGCCAAGTGCAGTTTCTAGAGCAATGCAGCTGCCCAGAGGGGTGTTGAAGGGGCCCGAGGGGGGTGACGGGGGACGGGTTAATGCTAATCCGTTCGTTCGTTCGGTGCAACTTCTTCTTGCGAACTTTCCGCGAAGCAACCGGGGAACTTCCGAAGAGCTGAGCACAATTTTGAGCGAGAAAGTGTTCGTGGAAAGATAAGAGAGAGAGAGAGAGAGAGAGAGAGAGAGAGAGAAAAAAAAAATGAATGAAAATAGAAAAAAATAAGAGAAACGAGTCGAAGGATTTATTTTTTCTTTTTCGATTTTCTTTTCTTTGTTTGTTTTTTCTCTCTCTCTCTCTCTCTCTCTCTCTCTCTCTCTTGTTTTGTTTTGTTTTTCTTTTCCGAAGTAACTTACCGCTAATACTCGAGTTTACGAATCGGATTCGATGCGTTCGTGAGTTTTCTACTTCTTCTTTCTTTTTTGTTTTTCTACTTTTTTCTTTCGTATTCTATCCGACGATTTTATTGTCTTTCGTTTCGAAGAATAAATTTTCTTTTTACTCAATACAATTCTTTCCTCGTTTGATAATAAGAAAAGAAGAAAAGTTATACAAAAAAAAAAAATATATACAATTAAAAAAAGAACTTGTACATACAAGAAAACTGATCGCACACCGAATCTTCGATTTGTCGAATGTACTTCATCAAGGGTCGCTTTTATTAATCTAAATTTAAAACCGTTTTGTTAAATGTAATTGCAACGTTATACAAACGATTTCAATTTATTTATTTATTTATATATTTATTTATTCGATCAGTATTATCTAACGTTTGGTCAGTATTTCAAACAAACGCGGTAGGTATTTATAATGAAGTATCAGTAAGTTATATAAGTGCAATATATTAACATAATAACATATACATATTTATATATAAATTTATATAGATATATATGACATATATATGTAACAATACAATAATATAATAACACTGATGCAATCTTAAAACTTTATATTACTTCTATCAATCAAAAATATTCATATATATATATCGATCATCTATATCACAATATGTTTATCATTAATTAATAAAAATATCGATCAAAATTCACTATAGAAGCACCGTTCGAAATTCTTCGAGGATGACATCGAAGAAGGAATGTTTCGCGAATAATAACCACGAACATAAAAGATACCCCTTCGATAACGGATCGATAAAAATATTTATAAAAATGATTTATTCGTCGGGCATTGCCGTTCGAAGATTCACGAGATCGGTTAAAGTCGAATTTAACGAAATAAATTAACGAAATAGGATGCCCGACGTCGTCCTCGATCGTTCGTTTATTTGTTCATTCGTTTTTTTTTTTTTTTTTTTTATCGCAAACGAAAAAGATATCGTTCACGGTGATATTCGATATAACGCGTTCGTTCGTTCATTCGTTCGAATTATACGTAACATTACGAAACGCTCTTGAATATATTTCTTTATTTCATCATCGACGTAAGAACATTAGAAAGGTCAACGACCGGTGCATGATTTAATGCACGAAACACGAGAGAAGTATGTCGTCGACTTTAAAACGATCGATCAACTACCATCCCTCCTCCTCCACCCCCTCCCCATTTATCTTTCTTCCTTTCGTTTTTTTCTATCTTTTTCTTTTCTTATTTTTCTCGAACGAGGGATGTAACGTAGAAGGAGAGAAAGCAAGGACTCTTCCTCTCGACCACGGATAATCATCGACTCGTATCATCCCTCAACCCCCTGTTTTCTTTCTTTTTATTAATCTCTCTCTCTCTCTCTCTCTCTCTCTCTCTCTCTTTCTCTCTATCTCGCTATCTCTCTATCTCTCTCTGATCGTTACAGAACAACGACGGTGTCACGCTAAGGTAATCGGAGAAAGTCGTTGACCCCTTTAAGATCGTGTAACTTGACGAATGAATAAATACATACATACATGCATGCGTGCATATATATATATATATATATATATATATATATATATATGCATATGCATGTGCGCCGCCTAGCATAAAATGCATACACGGGCAGATCAGTGTCATGTACTTGCGACACACATCTAAAAAGCTCTTGAATCGACTGAGTTCTCGCCGAGTCGGCGGAAGTAACGATGTTGAAAACGATACCGTTGTCGTTCAACGAACCCCCGGCTTTTTTTCTTTTTCTTTTTTCTTTTTCTTCTTTTCTTTCTTTTTTTCTTTTTTTTTTTTTTTTTGTTTTGCCGCTCGTGTCAGTCCCTTCCGGAATGAACGAGGAGAAAGAATTTTAACCTTGCGTAATATACATCATACATACTGATTTTATTACGATGATGCAACCCGATCGATTTGTCGAAATACGTTTTTAGGTTTACGCGCGCGACTAATTTTTACGGAATATCAAACGACGATAATTCTGTTCCCCTCCTCCTAACCCCCCCCCTACAGCCCCCACCCCCCGCGTTCGACTCGCGTTAATTAATGCTATTTATTTTAGCGATTGAATTGAATTTTTTTACGGCGATTTTTCTCGGACTTCGAAGATAAGTCGAACGAAACGAAACATTTTTTTTTCTTTCTCTTATTTTTTTTTTTCAATTTATTCTTGTCATCCTCAGAAATGGCAACTTCATCGTACGCTAGATATTCGTCGCGGGCGAATAATAATTTTTGTTCAATTTAAATTGATTAATAATAAAGAATCGAAAATTTTTTCTAAATACGATTCGATGGCAAACCGATCGATTCGATCGTCAATGAAATTGTACGTAGCGTTAAAACTTCTTGTTTATTTTTTATTTTTTGTTGTTTTTTTTTTTTTTGAATGAATGAATGAACGAATGAACGAACGATTGAATAAATTCCACCATCTATCTTAAAGTCAGTCCACGTGTATATTATTTTCAATTAGATATGAAAAAAGAAAAGAAACGCGTACAGAGAGAGAGAGAGAGAGAGAGAGAGAGAGAGAGAGAGAAACGTAAAAATTTAAACGAATAATAATCAAATACCTTTGATCCAATTACTGACTCGAATTATCCATTCTTTTTCTTTAATTTTTTTTTTTTTTCTTTTTTTTTAAACGTTCAACGAGGAATAGAGATAATCGAATGAAATGATATTTTCTTTTCTAAACGACAGCCAACAAGTCGGTTTAATCGGTTTCGTGTCGATTGAGATTAGAAGTCCGTTGGTTCTCGGCTCGAATAGAATCGCATGACGGTCGAACGATTCGAGAGCGTGCCACGGCCGGTACCAGAGCCATAGGAAGAAAAAAAACAGAGAGAGAGAGAGAGAGAGAGAGAGTGAGAAAGAGAGAGAGAGAGAGAGAGAGAGAGAGAAATAAGAATCGGAGGAGGATATACGGACTTTCGAACGTTCAAATGCACTTGCCGTGGAAACTTTCTTTGGAGACGAGAGCCCGAGAAAGCAACTTGGCTCCCTTATAAGCGCATTTCATAACTGTTTAACGTTCCGTAACGTTGAGAGCCTTAACTAAATAACATGAAACGCCGCTACGACTTAGTCTCATCAACCCTCCCTCCCTCCCCCCTCCACATACACGCGAACACGCTCGCTCGCACTCTCTCTCTCTCTCTCTCTCGTAAATGCATTCGCAAGCGCGCGTGCGTGTGTCTCTCTCTCTCTCTCTCTCTCTCTGTTTTTATCTCCGTTCTCTCTCTCTCTCTCTCTCTCTCTCTCTCTCTCTCTCTCTCTGTCTGTCCTTATCTACTTTTTATTTTTTTCCTTAACATCGGAAGTTATCGCGTAAGTAATGAGCACTCTATGTAATGTGTCCGCGTTGATTGTACATTTCTCGATACGGCGAGGATCGAAGACACGCATGCAACGAGACGAAACTTTTCGATACGTATTATGACAGAGATTGATAAGGAAATATTTTATTTTATCAGAGCTAATTGCTCCTTATGAATATATAAATATATATATATATATATATATATATATATATATATATATATATATATATATATATAGGAAGTAATTTAACATAATATTCTTAATACTTAAAACCGTCAGGCTTTTTTTTAAAGCAAAACTTCAACGTACGGCTTGGACAAAATTATGCGCATTTTCGAAGCTTTACCTTTTCTAAGGAAAATTAATCTGTTTCTCGCAAAAGGTTACATTATCTTCGAACGATCACGTTTATATTGTTTTTACTTGCGCGAATGCACGAAAAACGCATTAACGTGTCGACGGCCGTTTATCGTTAGCAAAGAAAGGACGCATTAAAAAAGAACGCGATTAATGCCGGACGGTTAAGTGTTAAGAAATGTAAGAGAGAAAGAGACAGAGAGTAACAATTAACGCGGGACACTTCGAACGTATTAGAGATCATTGTTTTCTTTTCTGTAGCAATAACATATGTATACACAATACATATGTTTTTAATAATATCGTTTTCGTTGGAGGACGAAATGTTATTAAATAAATTTTGTCATTCGTCTCACTGACATTTTTCATTCCTATATCGACTTGGGATACGTCGGACGAGGCAACACGAGTCATTCGTATCATCTGATAAAAGAACAATGATAAAATGTCGATGTTAGTGACGAACGAAGTTCTAAAGTATTATGAGAACCACTTAACGGGGGAGACTTTGAATACGTGCATACGTTCGAAATGATTCATACTACTGATAAATTGTTTCGTACAGTAGTTACGTATTTGGTTCGTAGATAATAGATTATTTCGTTCTTAGACAAATATTATCGGTTAAACGTTACCAAACATTATTCGGACTAAACGTTATCGTTCGATGAAATATTTTTTTTTTTTTTGTTAAATTAAATCCAATAAAATTAAATTTGATTAATGAATTTATGTTAAATTTCTTGGTTAAATTTTATAACAAATCGAACGTGCCGTTACGCTTACTCGTCTAATTTGATTGAAACGGTACAAAGCGATTGAGAGAAAGAGAGAAAGAGAGAGAGAGAGAGAGAGAGAGAGAGTAAATGACAAACGAAGTTTCTAAGAAATTTATGAGAGCCACTTTGATGTGACGTTCTAACAGTTCGAATACGATTAGAAATGTGATTCATACATGTGAGATATTATTTTCTATCGGTGCTGGATAGTTTTTTGGAAAGGATCGTTCGGTTTTTCTTTTTTTTTTTTTTTATTAATTCGAATATTACCACGAAAACGCTATTGGTCGACCGTCCCGACATTAGGCGCGACAAGTGCTTGTGCGATATGATTGATAAATCGTAAAAAAAAAAAGAAAGGAAGCAAGCGTCAAACGCGGTAGTTACTAAGAATTAATGAGAGCCACTTAACGTGTACACTTCAAATGCGTTAGAAATGATTCATACAATGAGAAACTGTTTCGTACCGAACTTACATGGTTTTCGGAAAGATCGTATGTTTCTTCTGCGTCAATTTAGAAAAAAAAAAATTATTAACTCAATTGTTAGATGAACGTTTAGCGTTGTTATTGAAATTTTCTACCTATGAACAAATTGATCTTGTATGATCGTTGTTGTACGATCTTATCATTGATAAAAGTTAACGTATATTTAATTCAGAATTTCATATTATCCGCGATCTCTTGCATACAGATCGTATACTTTTGTTTGAACCAAAAAATAAAAAAAAAAAAAAAAATAAAAAGTGAAAGAAAAGAAAAAATATAATGAAAAGAAAACACGTATATCTTACAAATAACGTCACTCGCATCGAGTGGACTACGTATAATAAGCAATATATCATCTACAAATTACGTAACCTTCGTATACAACAATTGTTTTCGATCAAAATCGTATCTGAAAATGGTATACCTTATTATGTATATTTATAACGAATGACTCATTCTAGATTTTAACAAGAAAATATCTCTCTTTCAAATGTTATCGAAAAATTTCTCTTTCTATATTATTCGAAGAGATCGATAATCTTGTTTACGATTTCAATTGAAAAATGACTCACACCAGCTACAATTGATCAACGATGAAAACAAACGAAAGGAAAGGAAACAGTAAACAAATGACAAAAACGAAATAAAAAGGTTTATTTCTTCGTACGAAGAATTGTCCGTTTAAAGTAGGGAGGAGGCTAGTAAAGGAGAATAAAAAGAAAAACGAAAAAAAAAGGAAACGACGACGCTTAAAAAAAAAAAAGGATAAAAGAATAGAACCTTCTCTCTCTCTCTCTCTCTCTCTCTCTCTCTCTCTCTGTTTCTGTCTCTCTCTCTCTCTCTCTCTCTCTCTCTCTCTCTCTCTTTCACGAGACTTCTCCTACTTTCTTTCGACATCGGAGCTTCGCACTGAGGGAGAAACAAAGCTCGTAATTATGTACATCTCATAAATTTTTATCTCTACTCGAAACGGGAGGGAGAACACGCATATGCAACTTTAGTTACCCTCCCCTCTCCCTTCTATGACCTCTTTGCCTCTCATTCCCCCTTACCGTCTTATCCCTTTACCCCCTTTAACCCCTTACCCCTTACCTACCATCGATTATTACGACATCGAACCTCAAGGAAACGCACAGGCGTGCGCATAAAAATGCTAATTCGAATTCGTCCTCTTCGTTTTCTTCGTCTTCGTCGTTTTCCTTTTCTTCTTCGTTTTCTTCGTCCTCGTCGTTTTCGTCTTCGTCTTTGTCGTCGAGTTAGCGGCAAAGCGCGGGTCGTTTTTCAGTCGCATTCGCGTCATCTTCGTTTTCGTCATCAAGCCTTCTTTGGAAAACGCGAACGACGACCCAGCCAGCAGGACAGCGTTGCACGTGCGAGCTCGTGCGACACTCCACCCCTCATCCCCTCACCTCCTCATCCCCTCATCCCCGACAATCCCTCAAACCCGTCAATCCCCGAACCCCTCGTCGCTCGTCCATCCCTCCCGATTATTCCTCGACCTTCCGTCCCTACTTCTTTTCTTCTCTCTTTCATTTCTTTCTCTCTCTCTCTCTCTCTCTCTCTCTCTCTCTCTCTTTCGATTTCTGAAGTATTCTTTTTCTTCCCCCCTTTTTTTCTTTCCTCGTTTCTCTTTCTTCCCCCTTTTTCTTTTCCTCCTCCCCTTCTTTTTTTCGTTCCTCTTTCTCTTCGCCCATCCTCTCGTCACTTCTCGAATACATTCGTCTCGTTACTTTGACTTCTATTATAATTTCTCGAACGTGCGATATTCAACGACGTACGAATTAACATTGCACGGTTATTTTTTCTTGTTCTTTATTTTTTTCTTTTTTTTTTTTTTCTTTTTACTGCGCTCTTTCGGTTAATCAGTACAAAATTATTCGATACATCCGCAATCCTTCATAATCACGTACGTCAAGTTACACACAGACACACACACACACACACACACACACACACACACACACACACACACACACACACACACACATATATATATGTTTCATAAAATAATAATAATAATAATAATAATAATAATAATAATAATAATAATAATAATAATAATAATAATAATAATAATAAAAAGAAAAAGTAACCAATGAAAGCTTTCACTCGTTATGTATTTTTTACAGAACCTCGTGTACCATGGAGTATTTATCTCCGGTATGATTAAAAAGACAAAAAAAAAAATAAGAAAAAAGGAAAGATGAAAGAAAAAGAAAAGAAAGAAAGAGAAACAAAAACGAGAAAAGAAAAAGTACTTAGATTCCATTGAGACGACGAGCGTAGCGAACGAATGTGATGAGAGTTAAACAAACGCGATCTCGAATAGATCGGAATCGATCGATCGATCGTTCGACCGACCGACCGATCGATCGATCGATCGATCGATCGAACGAACGAACGAACGATCGAAAAATCGAAGAACTGTTTTCCCCGTCGATAAGTAAGCGAAGCCAATCGCGTTGAAGCCGCGCCGGGACAATTTTTTATTATTTTTTCTTCGCGGTTACACATAATCGTAGTGTGAGTTTTCGTTAGTGTGTTAGTGCGATGCGAGAAAGTGGGTCGCAGAAAGCAAGGCCACTGACACTGGCCCCAGCAATGAGAACGATAAAGAGAGAGAAAGAGAGAGAAAAGAGAAAGACGGACGGATGGACGGATGGACGGACAGACAGACAGTCAGAGAAAGAGAAAGAGAGACAGATAGAGATAGAGAGGAGATAAGAAAGAGATAGAGAGAGAGAGAGAGATTGATAAGGTTTCTCTCTCTCTCTCTCTCTCTCTCTCTCTCTCTCTTTCTTTATTTCTCTTCCTTCACCTTATTCATTACTTTTCTTCCTCCTTGTAACATTCCCGAGTATCATCACATCGTAATATTTGCCGAGTGAAAATCCTGAAACTCTCTTCGAACGAACGAACGAACGTTCTCTCTCATACATACATACATACATACATATATACATTCATACATACATACATATATACTTACATACGTACGTACGTATGTACGTACACGGCAAATCATCGTTATGTCATCTAAAGTTAACTTTACGACTCACTTTTTAACCCACCGGCGTGCACGGTCGCCTGTCGGTGTGGTGACGGGGCGAATGAGGAGGGGGGTAAGAGGATGTCAACGGGGTGGAGGAGGGGTTGAGAGGTGAAGGGAGGCGGAAGGAGGGTCCGCGAAGAAACGTTACCGTTTCTTATTAATGTAAACTTCCTGTTGAAGCACAATCCTAGACAAAATGTATATCCGTACTATATTATCGTTCATATCGAAAAATATACGTTCTCGATTAAACGTTACGCAATGTCTCATTGGTGTCGGGGCATATTAATATTAACGATTATCAATCAGTTGTGTTATTAAACGCGAATGGGTAGTAATTTTAATTGACGTCGTAAATAATGAAACGGTTTAGAGGTAGGGACACGTTCGATGTAAGAAAGCGAGAGAGAAAGAGAAAGAAAAAAAAATAAAAAGTAAATAAAAGACAGGTATAGAGTATAGAAATCAATATGATATGTGTACATTCGTATACATTCATAGAAAAATTAATATGATATATCTGTACATTCATACATTCATCATTCATTGTACGTACGTACGTACGTACGTCGAAATGGTTTATATATGGAGATAAGTAAGTGTAATAGCTATTACGTTTGGAATAATATTTTGGGTCAAGTTGTACGAACGACCTTGTCGATATTACGTATCGTACAACGGCCTAGTTCCTTCTTTGATATTAAAGATTGGTCCGATCACTTTAGGCTCCTTTCTTCGTTCGATCAATTACGTATATCGTACAAATTTTAAATCGTACTTAAATATTTTTGAATTTCTACAATGTTTGGTACGTGTATGTGCACGCGCGAGTGTCTTTGTGTGTGAGAGAGAGAGAGAGGGATAAACGAGATCGATTACGATTACGATTGAATACGTCATCGGAATAATCGATTCCTATCGTAGAAAATGAGTTTGACGGATAAAAATATTTTCTTATTGCTTCACAGTAAAATATCAAAATTCTTGTTTATCTTTAATAAGATTCATCGGGCAATAACTCTCACTTCCGAGTTTCTTCGAACCATTCGTTTCGGATGTTTTCGTGGCCACGTTCCATCGAAATTTCACGGGTCATTGTCCTACTTAATCGCGACTTTCTTATCGAGAACTATGACCGGAGTAACGTTGCGTCAGTCGTAAAGACGTAAGAGAATGGGTACAAGAATAGTTTTTGATCGAACGATCGGATCTAGTTTTCCGCCTTTCGATCTCTCTAAACCGTTCAGTGTGAATTTCACTTTGAAGTGAGGATCGTCTATTACCATACACGTATGCATATATTTAATAGTGTGTTACTACGTATATACATATATATATATATATATATATATATATATATATATATATATATATATATATAAATAGTATTTCATGACCAATTTATAATGAAGATGATTTATAATAATTTAATAAAATTAAATATATATATTTCAATTATTATAATTATAAAAAAATAATAAATATATTATATATATATAATATTATTACATTAAATTATTATAAATCATCCTTATTATTAATTGATCATTAAATACTATTTTTCTGTCAATATTATATATATATATATAATTTATTTATTTATAACTAGAACAAATACATATAGTAAAATATTGAATCCTTTGCTTCCCCTTACAATTACATTTCTAATTCGACTTCGATCAGATATTCGTTTTTTCTTTCCTCGAAATTTTTATATTTTAACAATTAATAAATATATTTCAACGAATAAAGTACACACGTACTTAAAAAAAAAAACAATATAGCGTGTTTACGTGTAGATATAAATTATATTAAGATTTACAATCGAATAATAAAACTGTCCTTCGTTGATTTGTTCTTCATACTTAAAATAAAATGTCACACCCGTCCGTCGTACGTGATTTAAGAGCTATAGAGAAAAATATTTTTATCTCCTCGGTATGACCTCATAATACTAAGGGGTTAAATAAACAACGATAGATAACTTACCTTTTTCTTTATTTTCTGATATACTCAGACACGTGTGCATTTAGAATGTATATATACATACACACACGCACACATATATGCATATATATATATTTATTTGAATTGTGTTCCACTGACTATTATTATTCAATACTAGATAAGACGATATGAGTTAAATCGACATGGGTGAGTAATATTTCTATTTTTGTTATTCTTTTATCTACGTATATTATATAGGTACTTGCTTATTTAACTTAAGTTCTTAATTACAAACTAACCATAGTCATCGTTAAATATATTTTCTTATTAGACGTTTAATGATAGTTATGTTATTTCTCTTCGGTTTTTAACATAACGGGAACATTGTTATCGCATTGCCTAATGTTGTTTTCTTTCAGGTTAAACCGAATAGAGAATATAGATAAAAGTCCCTTTTAAAGGTATATCTATGTATAATGCTACGAACGACTTTCACTTTTATTTATCGCTACGTAATATAGCCCTTTTTTCGGGTAAACAATGAACGATAGAAATGCGATTGTTGATTTGAAAAATATATTCGGCTACTATACGTCGTCATAAATCTTTTTGATTTGTGAATTTATGCGCAAGTTAATATTGCATATCTTTGTCCAATTATTCTTAATATTATATATTATATATTATTGTCTAATTATCGTAGCTTAAAATTTAAAATATTTTATTGTTACTCAATCCCTTTTCTTTTTCTTTTTCTTTTCTTGTTCCTATTCAAACGACGAATTAAACTGCGTATTTGTGTTATTCGTTTATCACGAAGTATGAAATAAATCATTTGTAGGAATCGAAACGTAAGAACTGAACCGAAGTCGTATCAGTTTTTCAAAAGTGGTCAATTAATGAATACAAATAAAAAAATGATAAGAAAGAGAAAACGAAGAGGAAAGGAAAAAATACGAAAGAATTTCTCAATTATCACGAATATTTGCCATTAGATTTTCTTTGTCGTTCTATAATAAATAAATAAATAAATAAATAAATAAATAAATAAATAAATAAATAAATAAATAAAATAAAATAAGAAATAGGAAATTAAAATAATAAATAAATAAATAAAATAGGAAAATTAAACGCACGTACCTGTAAAAATTCGTTTAATTTAATATCTCGATATTTTTCCTCCTCCTCCTCCTCCTCCTCCTCTTCTCTCTATTTTTTTTTCCATTCTCTTCTCTTCTTTCCTTTACAGTAACGTAAACAAAAAAAAACAGAAAAGAAAAGTAAAAAAAAAAGAAAATTAGAAACAGACTCGACTTTAATTAAATCGCATGACATCAACGTGCTGGACAGTTGGGCGTTCTTTATCGTTTCTTTTTCTTTTTGCTTATGCGCGCGCGCACCCCGAAGTCGGCCGATACATTTGAATTTCGCGCGTTCGAGTTTATTGACACCGAGAAAGTGAAATCCGCTTTCTCGTTCGGAAGATCACGGCCCGCGGAAGATTCGAGAGGATAAAAATAAAGTAAAGGCATTCGATTCTACACGTACGAGATTCGTCCTTGCTTTCACGCGTCTCATACTCGCATTATACGTCCCTATTTTTCATTTTCTTTTCTTTTTTTTTGTTATTAATTCTTCTCTTCCTTCCTCCCATTTTTCCGTTTCTAACTCGTTTATGGTTAAAAAAAAAAAATAAGAATTAATTAAATAAATAAAAAACAATTGGATAAATAAATAAATTAATTAAATTAAATTAAATTAAATTAAATTAAGATCAAAATAAACGATAAATCAGATAGTATAAGAGGATGGGAGCTGTCCGTCTTCAAATCGACGACGAAAATTTGCACGCGCGTAACAAATTCATCCGACTTTACGTTCTCACGGACGAAAACTTGGCACTTAGGTGCGAACTTTCTCTCGAGATGGACACGCGAAAGTAGGCATAGATTTATTTCTAAACGTATTGGTATAATACCAACGTACCTACGTACGTACGTGTTTATTCATGTAAGTATATTTGTATAGATACATATATTTTTGCGTATGTATGTACGCGTTTATTTTATGTACGTAAAGTATATACGCATTATTTATTTATGCATATACCAGGTACCTGCTTCGTCCACTTAAGATCCCAACACTATCGCCCCTTCTCCCCTCGCCGATCTCTTCCTTTCTCTCACCCTCCCACTTCCCCACCTACCCCCGTTACCAACCCCCCCACCGAGTATCGTCGATATCGAGAAGAATAAAAAATTCATTTGAATGACGAAGATGAAATCAAATCGTCGCTTTTTTCGCGACGACGAACGTTTTATTATTTCCTTTTTTCTATTTTGTTGTTTTTTTTTTTTTTTTTACTTTTTTCTTTTTTCCTTTCGACCTGTCACGCCCGTTTAAAAAGGTCTCGCGCGTTTGGTTTCGTTTCGCTTCTTTCTTATTTTTTTTTTGTTGTCTTCTTTCTTTTAATTTTTGTTTCGTTTGCCACCTCGTCCAATCGCGTACGAGATCACGTCCAGTTTTTTTTTTCTTTTTATTTCTTTTTCTGTTATCCTTTTACCTGTAAGGGACGAGGGAAAGGTTTCAAATGAGATACGTTAAATAACGTACGTAAATACGAAAGTTGTCAATGACCTCTATGGAAACTCTCACTCTCTCTCTCTCTCTCTCTCTCTTTCTCTCTTTCTCTCTCTTTCTCTCTCGCTCTTTCTATCTTTCTCTATTTCCATATATTGCATACATACGTAAGTAGTTACGTATATATATGTACATACATACATATCAATACTATTGGTATGTACTGTTAAGTGCGAATGTACTAAACGTACAAAATGACATTGATTAGTAACGTTGGATATCTCCTTTCAAATATATAATTAGAAATGTTTTTGCGATGGGAAATAACGTTCAATTATCAAATAAAATCTAATTTTTATTATAATCAATTCATGTTAACTGTATCGCCGACTCGTTTTCTTCGTAGATCTAATAAGAACAAATTTGATATAACGTTGATCACAAATGATTTCATTGTGACGTTCGATTTTCTTTTGGACAAAAAAAAAGAAAGAAAAGAAATAAATAAAAATATATACCGTCGAACGACGAAACTTTGTCGGGTATCATTGCGCTTTGGCCAATAACATAATAAGATAAAAAATATAACATAATAAAATAAAAAAATAAAAAAGAAAGAAAGAAAGAAAGAAAGAAAAAAAAATTCCCATTTATTCATTTATTCGCAAAGCATTAAACTTATCTATACGGTCATCAAATATTTATGAATGGCACTTGTGTGTCTCGTCTTTAAAGAAAAAAAAAAAAAAAAAAAGAGAAAAAAAACATTACGATTCCGTTCACGTCGATATCGTTCTAAAAATGTCTGTCAATGTACGGTTGAGTACGTTGATTGATTAGAGAGGGGAAAAGGAGAAGCAAAAAAATTAACAAATAAATAAAATAAGAGAATGAGAAAAATTATACTCGTACGAACGTGTGCGTTTGACTATAAAAACGATCGATCGCCGATCATTATTTATTAAACGTCCGACAATTTATGATTAAACCTAAACGCAGATATAGAGTATCCTCTTACTACGGATATTCGCAAAATTCCTATATCACGATATTATTTTCTTTAATTCGCCATACGCCATATAAAATATCGATCGTTAATTGGGATCGATCGAAACGTAAGGATTCAAACACGTCTACGACGAGGTAAGCGTGTTTACGTGAAATCGTTCCTCGTTGGTTTGATATTCGATAGTTCTGAATGTCGCGAGTTTCCGAGTACATTAAACGCTCTATAGACATTATGGTTGGTTGGCTGGCTTCAGGAACTATCATCCGTCGTCGTTTCGCCGCCGTCAGAGCAAAGTTCGAACTTTCGGGACTAACTTCTGAGAGACCCGGTGCTACATCATCGTTAATTATTTCTCCTCCTTAATTGATATCTCCCACGATACAAAGTTTATCTCGAAAATCTAGCCGAAGTATAGAGGCATATAGAGGATTCGTACCTATCGGTTACAATCTCGTAGTTAACGCACGACCTTCCGATTAAACGTCGTTACATTTCACGCGCTAATGATTTAATATGTACTTCGTTGGTAATTAGATACGCGCCGATTCGACCAATTAACTAACAGGACGAACTCCTTGTCGGCTTGTCTTTCAAAATTATAAATAAGTTTCTAGTTTTTCTTCTTCTTCTTCTTCTTCTTCTTTCTATTTTATTTCTTTATTTATTTCATTTTATTTTTTTACTCTCTTAATTAAGGGAAACGTACCTTAATGTTTTTCTATTTATTTCTCTTCTTCTGGTTTTTCTTTCTGTTTCGTTTATTTATTTATTTTTATTTTTATTTTTTTTTTATTCTTCTTACACTCCTTCCTCTTTTCAAAACGCACGCGAGAGTAACAACGAAACGTCCGTTAATTTATTTTTTATTTATTTGTCTTCTTCTTCTTCTTCCTCTGATTTTTCTTTCTATTTTATTTATTTTTATTTTTATTTTTATTTTTTTTTTTATTCTTCTTTCACTCCTTCCTCTTTTAAAAACGCACGTGAAAGGAACAACGAAACGTCCGTTAAATTTTTATTTATTTTTTTTTTCTTCTGATCTTTCTTTCTATTTTATTTATTTATTTATTTTTATTTATATTTCTTTTTTATTCTTCTTCCACTCCTTCCTCTATTCGAAACGCACCCGAGATTAACAACGAAACGTTCCTTAATTTTTTTTTTTTTAATCTACTTTTATTTGCGTCAATTATAAAAAAGAAAAAAAAATGGAAATCAGAACGATGCGGAGTTATTTATAATTCCTTTTTGTCTTTTGTAATTTCATGAATCCGTAAACGTCGACGAAAACATTTCGAGAATATCGATCGTTCCTTCAATGCGTTCGTTAGTGTGCATTAATGCATATTAATGCAATGTAGCAATCGTTCTTATTCCTTTTTTTTTTAAGTGTAGTGGCAAACGTTCTTTTTTTATTTTTTTTTTCTTGGTTCTTTTTTTTTTATAAGGCTCAAAAAAAATTATTTTTCACGTGCCCTTTCACCTCGAAGATCTTATACGTCCGTCATATTTTTTTCAACTTCCCCAAAAAAGAGAAAAAGATTGAAAAAAAAAGTATCTCATTTTATTATATCGACTCTTCGGAGTTACAATTTTTCATTAAATAATATCTACTGTCTTATAATTGAGGAACGATTTGAAACGTTTCGAGAACAGCTTACGTAGTGTGATATGAAGCCACGTGGAAGCAAACAATCGTGAGAAAGAGAGAGATAGATGGAGAGTGAGAGACAGAGAGAGAGAGAGAGGGGAGGGAGGAAAGAAAGAATGAGGTGTATTCAACGTTGTAACTGCATTCTGCATTTTCGGCCGACGAGACGGTTTGAAAATGTCGAATGAATCATCGCCAATGTGTCTCTCTCTCTCTGTGTGCTTCGTGCGCGTGCGCGCGTATCGACTTCTCCTTATTCTCTTCTTAAACGAGAAGAAATGGAAGAGAAAGGGAACAAAAAAAAAATTGAAAGAAAGAAAGAAAACGAAACAAACGTGCATAATGCAGCTCTTTGAACCTCTACTTTCGTCAATTTATACACGACTCTCAGTCGGAGACTTGTCTGCAATATTGTTGTTTCAATTTTCGCGATTAGAGATTACAAAAAAAAAAAGAAAAAGGAAAAGATTCGAGAGGAAATATGACGATGAACCTTTTTATTAACATCGTGAATGTATATATATATATATATATGTATGTATGCGTGCATGCATCCATGCATGTATGTATGCATGCATGTATGTATGCATGCAAACGTGCATGAGATCGTTTCTTTCTCGCTTCTTTGTTCGATCCATGAGACACGTGTATTTTTATTTTCTTCCTTTCTTTCTTTCTTTCTTTATTACTTATTACTTTTCTTTTTTTTTTCTTTTTATTATTTCGATTTCGTAATCGTCACCGAGTATTATTCATTTCGTTATATTGCGCGATACAATTGCACGATAGTCTTCGTTAATATTTCTAATTATTTCACTTCCGTTCGATTAAATCGAACGATCGTAAAATCCCGACGATGATCTCGCTAAGATAATCTTATTAAATTTTTATCACCTATTAGTGTATTAGCCCGAATGCAAATGTTCTCTCTCTCTCTCTCTCTCTCTCTCTCTCTCTCTCACTCTCACTCTCTCTCGTTGAGATAAGAACGTCCTTAAGAGTAGATCAGTAAGATGATGATCTGTTACGTAAACGTTCGTTTTCATAATTCGAACGAACGAAGAACGATCGATACGACGCGAGTACGCGCGAACGTAGACGACGCCAAAATTCTCATTCGACGAATTTCGCGCGAAGTGAGGGGTTTTTTTTTTCTTTTTTTTTTGGTTTTTTGGTTTTTTTTTCTGCAAATCAGAAAGCACCTTCCCGTTCGCGGTGTTTCGTAGAAAATGTTTGAGTCAATACACGATGACGAGGAGGAATTATTTCGTACGAGATGATATTATATCGGATGCATATCTCCGGCTATATACCATCGTCGAATTTGCGATGTAAATACTTTTTTTTTTCTTTCTTCTCTTTCGTTTTTCCCTTATCATCTTTCCCTTTTTATTTATTTATTTATTTTTTTTTTTCTAAGCAGAGACCACGAAAGTAACTTGCGCAAGAGAAAAAGGAACATCTGCTATATCCGTTATCGTTACGTTATTCGTCATCGTTTCGTATCATTTATTTTATTATTTATTTATTATATTTCGCGTTATTGTTTCGTATTAGGATAACGAGAATGGATAAAAAAACGTTACACACACACACACACACACACACACACACACACCCACATATATATATATATATATATATATATATATATATATATAATATATTATCGAAAGTATTAATCAAAATTAATCGTATATTTATTTCTAAACGGTTATGTTATAGTATCATATTGTAGTAATTTATTAATATTACATTTATCAATTGGATCATAGACGATTGAAGCATTTAATCTTTTATTGAACATAATCAATTAATTTTTATTTGTTTATTTATTTATTTATTTTTTTTTTTTTTTTTTCATTTAAAGATTTCAAAGACGTCTCCCCGAATTTATTACGACGAAATTTCGATTATTTAAACGAGCTGTGAAAGATTTGTCGTAAATTTCTTTTCGTTTTGACAATTTTCAACGTACGTTCAGATCGAGAAAAATTATTTGCAGGTGCGCGTCGAATTTTTTTTTTGATATATATATATAAAAAAAAAAGAATTAATTTCAACGAGAAAGAAGCTTATCGACGACGACTGTACATTTCTTTCATAACCTTAATTTTTGCAATAACTTGTGGTTATAATAAATGGCGTCATTTCATGACAACGAGGAATCTTTTGAATAATCTCTATATGTGTAATTGAGACTACACGTTCGTTTATTGGCGTAAAAAAAAAGTGACGCCACGGTAAGAATTTTTTTATACGAGATTCCATTCGAGAATGCTGTACGCAAAAGCGATATTTTATCGTGATACTATTTTTTAATATTTTCAAAGCATTCACTTTAATAATGTAAAAGAATTTATTTATATATATATATATATAATAATATACAAGAATTTATATACAAGTAAACGTAATAATGTAAAAGAATTTATTATATCGGATATTCAAAATAAAGCGTTATAAATTTTTTCTCTCGGGAAACATTTCCGAGAAAAATTGTTCAGACAAGAGTCATCTAATTTCAAGCGGAACGTATTGCGGCATTTAATGTTTTTTATTTGGTCCAAAACTTCAAGGTCATCTTAGCGTGCTCTTTTTTCTCTTCTCTCTTTTTATTAGAAACCTACGTTTCTATAATGGCATTGTATACCATATTAAAAAAGAAAAAAGAGAGATAAAACAGTCTCCCAACTTTTGCTTGAAATATTTTTTTATTTGCCTTCAATTTTTCATAACGATATATATTTCTATAACGATATATAATCATATATATATATATATATATATATATATATGTATAATATTATATATATATATTAATATATAGGACAGGAATAAAAAGAAAAAGGAAAATAAATAAATAAATAAATAAAATAGATAGAAAAACGAGAAGAAGAAGAAGAAGATAAAGGAAAACTAGAAACTATATATAATTTTTATAAAAGATATATAATTTTTATAATGATATATATATATCGTTATAAAAAAAAACAACAACTAAATGACGAAATAATTACCCTTAATGAGTAAAAAGGTTGCGTACGTGAATGAAATATTCCATAGAAAAAAATATGTATCCGTAAATTTTCTTTTTTTCCGGTGAAATCGAATTGGTAATGAAAAAGGAAACGAACGAGAGGGAGAGGGAGAGAGAGAGAGAGAGAGAGAAGGAAAAAAAAGGAGAAGAGGAAAAAAAGGAAACGGAAAGAGGGGAAAGAAAGAAAAAAAAAAAAAAGGTTTCTGTCTGAATGTCAGAGCCCCATTATTTTCGATTCTTTCGAGGAACGTACAAATTCATATGCGAGAACGGAAGCCATACCGCACTATACCTACCTCATTACTTTTCCCGTCATATTGTGACGCAAAATGTTTGTTTTCCTCCTTCTCCGAGGGCCCTCAGGTTTATTATCTCTTACCTGAAACATTTTTCTTAGAATGCGGACGCGTACGGACTTTTCGAGTCCTTTTTTTTATTTTCTGTTTCTTCTTCTCTCTATTTTTTTATCATTTTTTTTTGTTACTCTTTTTTTTTGTTTTTGTTTTTTTTTTTTTTTTTTTTATTTACTTCTTCTCCGTTCGTATGCAAGAGAGCGTAAGGTTTAACTGTCCGTTTTTGTCCTATTACGGTATATGAAAGGAAACTTCTGTAAAATCTTAACATACGTTTTTATCTTTTTTTTTATTTTTATTTTTATGTTTATTTTTTCGTCCTCCTAACTCTTATTACCCGTTTTTACTTTAAAAATTTATTAACCGTCGATACGCGATCATTCTATTTCACTAAACTAAATTTATGTATATATAAATTATGTATATAATATAAATATATATAAATGTTTATATGAAATTATTATATCATAGTGTAGGCATAAATATTATGTTAAAAACGTCTCGAATTAATTCGATCATTTTTCTAGATCGGTTTTGTTTTTTTCTTTTTTAATGTATTTATTTCTTTGTTTTTTTCTTTATTTTTATTTTTCTCTATCTACGTCATATATTTTAAGACGTTTAGTTTAATTGGAACATCCCGTATATGTGTAGACTTAACAAAGTTTGATATGCATTTATTTCCATTACCATGACAGCAACAAACGTATATCACGTTTTACTTCTACGATTTACGTATTTGTATACGCAAATACATTTATATTTAAAAAAATTCACATACAATATATGTACGTACTTGTTTTGCCCATTTTAAATCTAGAATTTACGAGTATTTTGAAATTTTCGTATCTACAACGTTGAAATAATAAAATTTGATTATTTATTTCGTTATTCGACAAATTACGGAATATATGTATGTTGCACGCAATCGCATACATGCATACATACATACATATATGCATGTACCGTGAATGTACGTGAACGCGTTATTTGCTGAAAATGAAAATTTTATATCCGACGATTTGTATTTTGCTTATTAGGAGATATATTTTGCAAAAAAAAAAAAAAGAAAAGAAAAGAATGATTTTAATTCCAATTATTCGATTCGTAAAATTCCTATATAAAAGGTTGATTTTATTAAACGTAAGCTTAATTAATTTATCAGAATTCAATAATAATCTGAAATATAAATTCGAATAAGAAAAATAATAATAAATAATTCTCTCTCTCTCTCTCTATTTTTTCGCCTGAATAAAAAAAATCTTTAAGCAATAAAAACCTCAAAATTCCGCAATAATAAATTACGATTATTTATTATTATTTATTAACGATAATTATTTTCCAATAATCGGTGTTTGCAAAACCCTTATGTAAAAGTTAGTTTTATTGAATTTAAGCTTAATTAATTTATCTAAATTCACAAACGCACTCGCACGCACATATTTTTTCGTAAAAAGATATAACGGATAAACTTTCGTCAAAAATTATGATACTTAAGTACTTAATTTACTTTTCTTTTATTTTTCTTCGTTCAATTAATCGAACATTCTCGAATATTCGAATCCACCGACTAAATATATATATATATAATTCGATGATTTAACTAAACTACAACACATTCAGCTTACGATGCTTATAAAACGTCTTTATACGTCGGTAACGTTGGCCGGGTGATCTAAATCCGGAGATTATGCGAGCACGTTGACGATACTCGTTGCAAAATACTTCTAATAATAAGTCGATGGGATATCGCGTACAATATCGTTTCTAGTCATACACATAGAGCCTCGTAAATACTAACATATACACACACATACACACACGTATATATATATGTTTACCTTCAAGTACGTGGTATAAACATACTTATAATACGTACTTATATATATATATATATATATATATATATATATATATATATATTGTTTAATAATACAAATTCTTAAGGCGGATAAAATTCCTTCCCGAACGAACATAGTTTCTCACGAACTCTCTCTCTCTCTCTCTCTCTCTCTCTCTCTATCTATCTATCTTCGTAATATTGAAGCTTATTCACGATCGTAAAAAACGAAAAATTAAATAACCGAAGAAAACAATATTGAATTTATTACTATACGAGGAAAATTCGAGTATAAAAAGGGAAAAGAAAAAGGTTAAAGAATAAGAAAAGTTGCGTAATTGACGATGAGGACGAATTAAAATCAATTTGAATATTAATTAAATAATAATAAAAAGTATCGCTAATAATTATTGTATGGATACAATGCATGTTTTCGCAAAGAAATAATGACCATTTATCATTGTATTTATATATATATATGTTATATTTACTATCATATACGTACATACGTATATGATCAATTTTACAAATTCCTTTTTTCCTTATTCTTCTGTCTTCTTTTTTCTTGTCTTTCTTCAACAGATGAGAAATATATCAATATATAAAATAATACGATATATATATATATACTTTTTTGGTGTACTTATATATTTATTATACTTGCTGGGAATAACAATATAATAACGATACATCAAAATGTCCATTTATTAAAATTCCATACCAAGTATTATCAAATCATTACGAATCTATTTTTTCCATTAAATATTACCATTAATCTAATACCCAAATCATACATAAACAAATAATAGGTTTATCTTAATATATCGAAATGATTCTTGTAACATTGCACCTCCAACGTTAATAACAATCCATTCGAAATAATAATTGTTTCGAACGTAACGATAATAACTCTGTAAGAAACATTACGGATAGTAATTTTAAGTAATAGGTTAAAACGATCGATCGAAATGAACGGAAAACAAATCAAAACGAAAAGAAAAGAAAACAGAACGAAAAAAGGAAGTAATGGGAATCAAACGTACGTTCCTCTACACTAACTTATCTACGTACTAGCGTATTAATATATATACATATATATATATATATATATATATATATATGTATGTATGCAAATGCATAAAAGAAACGGAACGTCGAGATCTTTATTTCGCAAG
This sequence comes from Dolichovespula saxonica, assembly GCA_911387935.1. Taxonomy (NCBI): domain Eukaryota; kingdom Metazoa; phylum Arthropoda; class Insecta; order Hymenoptera; family Vespidae; genus Dolichovespula; species Dolichovespula saxonica. Next base: position 2,049,465 of record OU427010.1, read on the forward strand.
AGACTGCTATTTCTGAGAGAGAGAAAATTTAAGGTGCCGTTGCACCGGACGCGAGTACGCGTTCTCGTCGAGGAAGTCAAAGTCGCGTGTGGGTGGCATTCGGGCTCTTCGTACTGACACGTTTATATATATATATATATATATATATATATATATATATATATATATACACATACAGAAACGAACAGGACAAACACATGTAAGGATACTCACGTATACCAGTTTAAAGGAGTGCGTGCAGAGCACGAGGGTGATCGTGTACGTTGCTATGGCCACCAACGGCGGAGGCACCGCCTAGGACAGGTCAGTGACAAAGCAAGGTCAGGACAAGTGCTTCTCTCTCTCTCTCTCTCTCTCTCTCTCTCTCTCTCTCTCTCTCTCTCTCTCTCTTTCTCTTCTCGAGAGGTTTCGATCGGCCTGTGGTATGTGTGCGCGGGCGCGCACTCTTTCGACCCTCGCTCTATATATACATACATAAATACATACATGTTATACGTAGACAGATAAATGTATCATATATATATATATGTGTGTGTGTGTGTGTGTGTGTGTGTGTGTGTACACGGATACATTTGTACATACAATCGTATATATCCTTTTTCTAACGGCGAGCTAGAGGCTCAGGTTTATTTTTTCAATGATCTCCTCAACGAACTCTGTTTTTTCCATTCAAATGAATTTTTTTTTTTTTTTCTTTTGATTTTCATCTAGTTACCCTCAATGGTATTTTTAGAAATTCTTCGCCGCGCACGTTCCCGTTAACGTGGTTCCTTGATGAAATCAGGACTTTTTAAAGGAGGAGAACTAAATGACGTTGGTGAAGGGATACGTTTTTTCTTTCTTTTTTTTTTTTTTTTTTTTTTTCTTTAATCTGTAACATTTCCGTCGTCAAAAGTCTCCCTTCGATTCGATCAATCTATTTCGGGATAGGTGGGGATCTTCGAATGAAAACTTTTCTTACCATTGCCGTTTTGTAATACAATTTTTTAGATTCTCTTTTCTTTCTTTTTTTTTTTTTATTTTCTCTGTAACGGTACAAAACTGTTTAACCAATACGAACTGGCGTACCGTAAACGAAGGCCTTTATATTACTTATTTAATCACATGGGATTACGTTGCACGTAAAATATTCGAATATAGAAATATTCGCACGAAACGATTACGCGTATGAAAAATTGCATCGAATTCAAATATCTTTTCTTTTTTGTTTTTTCGTTTTATTTTTTAATCTCTCTTCCGATTCATCGAAATTAATTTGACAAAAATTTATTTGACGATCTGCGAGAATTCTACAGAATCGTCCTAATCTTCATTATATTCTCAACTATAATACGTTCCAATTCGTAATGATGATTAATTACTCGATGTCAAATGATTTTTTTTTTTTCTTTTATATCTGTATTCTTAGCAACGTATTCATTTCCATTTTCTCTATCAAGCTACAATCATATCAAGCGTGGTTGATGACGGTTTAATGCTTATCGTTAGATAATAGATAAATATTTTTAACACGGTTCACGCGAGAACAACAACTTCGATTCGTAAAATCTATATTAGCAACATGTACGTCGTAGACGAGTTAAGAAAAGATTAGAAAAAGAAAAGATAAATAATTTCTCATCGACGAATACATACGTACATATATACGTACACATCCGTATATATATATATATATATATATATATATATATAGTGTCCCATAAGTTTCTTCTGGTGAACACTCTAATACATAACTTCGACATGTATTTATACGTATTCTCACGATAATATAAATCAATTCAAATTACATTCCTAATCATTTGTTTTCCTATCCTCTCACAGGTATACGTACGGATATGATCGAAAATGTTACGAGACACACACACACTCTCTCTCTCTCTCACACACACACACACACACGCACACGCACACGTACGTACGAACGCTCGCGTCGAGCCAAGGTGAGAGACTGAGGTGAGGGTAACGAATTTATTAAACAACAACGGATAGTTCTGTGAACGTTGTCGTTTGACGACGGAAACAAAAATAAGAAGAAAAAAAAAAAAGCAAAACATAAACGGAAGAAAGGAAATATCCTTGAGATCGTGAACGAGTACGTATTGTGTGTTCGTACATTTTCGTGCTTAGCTAATCGTCGTCTTAACAGTACGTACACAACCGTGTGTGGCGGCGGCAACACCGAGTGCGCCAGCACATTGTTACTAAACTTGCGTAATCGTTCAATCGTTTTAATCGCCGTTCCGAATGGGGTCGTCGTACGTTCAGGAACGCATCGTCGCGGATTGTCGGGACGGAAATAACTCA
>OU427010.1:2056768-2064268 GCA_911387935.1 Dolichovespula saxonica
GAAAAAGAGAAAGAGAAAGAAAGAGAGAGAGAGAGAGAGAGAGAGAGAGAGAATGACAGAGATAGAAGAAAGGTTCTATTTATTATTTTATTTGGTAGAACATAAGAGAGGCAAAGTTAGAAAGAGTTTACCCATACGGTCGTCCCACGTTTTTCGCTTTCTCACTTCTATTTAATGGGATAGACGTGCACGTATGTGTATACCTATCTATATATTTCTCTGTACGTACGAAAGAGACGGAGATAGATAGCGAGAGAGAGAGAGATAGATAGATAGATAAATAGATAGATAGATAGACGGAGAGAGATAGATAGATGGATATACAGATATATAGATATGGAAAGAGAAGATAGGTGGGGTTTGTGGTCGAGCGCTTTTGAACGAGTGAATTTGTCCTGCATAGGGGGCATCGGGACATTACCCGGGTGACCTTGGTTCGTGCGGATCGCGACGGCCGACGCTGTTTGTGCATCGCGCTCGAGCATTGCACCTTGCTCTATCGTACGAGCCCACCCTTCACCCCCACCCCGCTCTCTCTCTCTCTCTCTTTCTCTCTTTCTCTCTCTCTCTCTCTCTCTCTCTCTCTCTCTCTCTCTCACTCTTTCAGACGCGCCGTTAAAGACGCTCCTCCCACGGTCGTCTCTCTGTTTATTATCGAACAGGCGTGGGCCGAGCCACGTCTCTCTCTCTCTCTCTCTCTCTCTCTTTCTCTCTTTCTCTCTCTCTCTTTCTCTCTCTTTCTCTCTATCTATCTATCTCTTTCTAACTTTCGTTCTCTTTGGTGCTGGCGAACTCTCCTCGGTTCGCGATCTCTCGTACATCGACTCTACGATCGATTCGAGCCTTGTCCTTGCGCCTTCCTTTCTTTATTTTCTCTCTCTCTCTCTCTCTCTCTCTCTCTCTCTCTCTATTTTTTTTTTGTTTTACCTTCAATTTTGCTCTCTCTCTCTTTCTTTCTTTCTTTCTCTTTACCTTAAATTTCTCTCTCTCTCTCTCTCTCTCTCTCTTTTTTTTTCTCTTTCTCTCTCTCTCTCTCTCTCTCTCTTTCTCTTTTTTGAGAGCGGAATGAGCGAAGAGAGAATCGCTGCTTTTAGAAACCCGCGGCCCTTGACTCCGTTCTCTCGAAACGTCGTCGGTCTCCCTCTCCTTTGAGAAAGATCATGGAACGGCCAACCGACGTGCTGTCACCTGTTTCCACATATTTTTAGCTTACTCGGCCTTTTTCGTAACCTCCATCGAGGACACGCCGTTTCTCTATCTATTTCTTTCTTATTCTCTCTCTCTCTCTCTCTCTCTCTCTCTCTCTCTCTCTCTCTCTCTCTTTTTTCCTTTCTTCTCGGTTATCAAGAACGTTATCATCGAGTTAAAGCGTTGTTTGTAACAAATCGGTATTACACCTATCGAGAAAAAGAGCGAGACAGAAAGAGAGAGAGAGAGAAAGAGAGAGAGAGAGAGAAAGAAAGAAAAAAAAAGAAAGAGAAAGAAAGAAACAATGTCATCGACGCGAGACTGATAACGACGTTTAGTTAACTGTCGTCGATGAGTGCAACATAATAAAAAATACATATATACATACGTAAGTGTATTATCGTCTGACGCTTAACGCTACGTTGGACTTTAACGAAAAAAAAAAAAAAAAAAAAAAAAAAGAAATAAAAGAAAAAAGAAAGAAGAAAAGAATAAAAAAGGAAGAAATGAAAGAGAACGAAATAGCCATTGACCGCAAGATGTTGTTTTATATGAATCTTTTTCAATTTTAAATATAAACGAACGTTTTCTCTCTACCCAAAATTTCGTGTATCCCTCATCTCTCTCTCTCTCTCTCTCTCTCTCTCTCTCTCTCTCTCACACGTCGTCTACATATATATTTACATATATGTGTATACATATATACATCTCTCTATCTCTCAATATCTCTGAAAGATTCTTTCTCTTTTTCGCTTGTTACGAACCCTGTCTCCTCCTCCCCCTCCTCCCCTCCTCCTCCTCGTCTCCTCTCTCTCTCTCTCTCTGTTCGACAACTGTCGATCTTTTAACGTTTCGTAATCGATAAACAATAAACGTTACTCAAACACGGGTTATATCGCCCAGCTGTATCAAGTTCGCGCGAAGAACGCTGCTCATTAAGATAATAGCGATACGTTAACCTTGAACAATGTCAAATGTCTACGGACTAGCACCACGTACATATGTGCTACGCGCAGACACGCACACACACACGCACACACGCACACGCACACGTATATACGTACGTACGTATATATACATATATATATATCGTAGCACTGACCCCACTCGCGAATGTTATTTTTAAAACTTTCGGCAAACTTTTTGACTTTGTTATGTCATTTCAATTATCAGCGATTCGTGTACTTGCTCACTAACACAAACATATATATATGCATATGTATGTACGTACGTATTATCGGTGTCGTTCGTGGATCGTATTCGAAATTAGACGTTCCGTTTCTCGGCCTCCTTACTTTTAACTTTTTCATTATTCTCTATCTCTCTCTTTCTCTCTCTTTCTCTCTCTCTCTCTCTCTCTCTCTCTCTCTCTCCTCATCTCTCATTTATTTTCGGCACTCTCGAGGCGTGCGCGCCGATTCGAAAGATACGACGAGAGGTCGATATCGTCACCGAACGACAACGAACGATGCACTTTGGCGAAACGTTCGGACCGCATTCTTCGAAAGTGAGATCATCGGTGCCTCGAGCTGTCTCTCTCTCTCTCTCTCTTTCTTTCTCTCTTTCTCTCTCTTTCTCTCTCTCTCTTTCTTTCTTTTATTCTCTATCTTCTCTTATCTCGCTCACCAACGTTTTCTATCTCGCTTCCCTTGTCTCGTCGTTAAGATTCGCATTCGTCTAGGCCGCTTAATGCCACGGGTTATAAACTGCATCTCTTTCTTCTCCTTTTTTTCTTCGTTTTCTTCCTCCTCTCTTTCTTCTTTTTCATTATAATTTTTTTTTTGTTTAATTTTTTTCGTTTCTGATTTTCTTTTCTTTTTTTTTTTTTTGTATAAGGAAAGGAAACCCCCCCTTCGCGACGAGTTCTCTCAAAGTAAAATCGTCATAAAATGAATGATGCTGACGTCGTATCGAACTTAACTTAACTCGAGAGCATAAGGAAAAACGTTTGGAGAACAACGAAGTAGAATGGAATTCTTGTTAACTCGATTACGAATCGTTCGTAGAAAATATCGATCGAGACGATTATTTATTAATCGATAATTATTATAACCTCTCGAGAGTTTAATCGTGTTCGTTTTTTTTTTCTTCTTATTCTTCTTGCGGTTTCTTCTTCTTTCTTTATTTTTTTTTCCTTCTATTTCTATTCTGCTATTTCCTTTTTTTTTTGTTTTCCTTTTTCGTAATATAATGGTCTCTATAAATGCATATGAGACCTATGGGCGATAATTTGTTTTGTAACGAAATATAATGTGGATTCTAATAAAGCATGGCAGAGTTTGTTCCATCAATATTTTACTTATTAATGAATATAAATGACAAATAATATTATGGTAAATATATATACATTACGTATGCAAACTAATTCCGAGTTTTTCTTGGGCGCGTGCGTGGGTGCGTGCACGTTACAAAGATTTGTAGAAAAAAAAGAGAAAAAAAAAACCCATTAAGATCGATACAATTTTTTTTTTTTTTTTAATTAATTTATGCACCCTCGCAATAATTCAATAACCCACTTTTACAATTTAACATTTGTGTATGTTCGTACATAGCATCATTATACCTGTTACGAAACCCTTTCGATTGTATTATTAATATGGATTATAATAATTAAGCGACGCAATTTATAAGTTATAATAAATTTGTATTGTCGAGTAAATTGTATGCCGTCATTGATTAACGCGGCCCATTACGAGTAGGCAAATGATATTATTTCAATAATGACTTTAAAGCGTCGTTACTTATTTATGTACGTATGTATTCAAGTTATTTACATTTTTACGATCGAACGTATACCATAAAAAGAGAAAGAAGGTAAGAGGAAGAACGGGGAGGGGACGGGGGAGGAGGACGGAGCAAAATAAAAAAAGAAAATAGAAAAAAGAAAAGAAAAAAAGAGGCGAAGGAAAGGGAAAAGGATAACAAAAAAAAAAAAGAAGTAGTAATTCGAGGTCAAATCCAAGCGGAAAGTCCTATAGTTGGCGGGATTTGTTCGAGGGTAACACGTTTCGTGCGCGTTCGAGTGAACGCTAATCGGCGTTAAGTAAGTGTAACGTAAATGATCCGGTTGTATGTGTATTTCGCAAATGTTTACACATGATTTTAAAACGACGGTTCTCAAAACGGACGATGAAGAATAAAAAGAAAAAAAAAAGAGGGAAAGAGATAGAGAAACAGAGAGCTCTAAACGCAATACCATGCTTGTGTAATAATTACATATGTATATATGTACGTATGTATATATGTATATATGTATATATATATATATATACACACATGCATAATTCCGAACAGAGAACGAGTCTTTTTTATCGCGTAGTAAAGACTTACGTGATCGATACTCACCGATCGATACGAATCGAGACAAAAAAAAAAGAAAGAAAGAAACAAAAAAAAAAAAAGAAACAAACGTTGCTCTCGCAAACACCGTTTCGTGTTTATCCGTGCATGAGTTACCGTTTAATATGCATACGTGTCAAAATATATATTCATTGACGGTTACGATAAGGGGATTGAAATATACAAGGTGTGTTAAAGATTTCATCTCCGCGTTGATCGACGACAAGAACGAATCTACATACGTGTAATATTATCACCGATGTAGTTTGAGAATAAAGAAAGAGAAAAAGAGAGAGAGAGGAGAAGAGAAGAAAAAAGAAAAGAATACAAATATATAATTAAAAAAGATTTACTTCGTCGTAAGTGAATCGAATCGTTTCTACTTACGAAGTAGAGTGATATAAAAAGAAAAATAAAAAAGAAAAAGAGAAAGAGATAGATAGATAGATAGAGAGAGAGAGAGAGAGAAGAAAGGAATATCGTTTCAACGAATATCGCGTTAACGTAAACGTATCGAAAACGAGACACCTTGTATGTCACCGGATATTACGGTTATTATCGGAATACTTGACAAAAACATAAAGCTCGGTTTAATGTAGAAAATATTGAGCCTTTTAAACGTTTAAAGAGAAACAAACGCGTTCCTTTATCGCATATTACCGTCGCAACAATCGTCGTAACAACGAGGGAACGAAGGAAAGGGTAACAAAGGCAGAAACAGAAATGAAAAAAAAAAAAATAGAATAAAATAAAAAAAAAAAAGGAAAGAACAGAAAAAAAGGGGGAGTGTTTTAATGGCAGAAGGGAAAGATAGAAAGAGAGAGAGAGATACAGAGAGAAAAAATACAAAGGGGAAACGTTATGAGAGTGTTTTGTGGTTTTCTCTCTATTTCTATCTCTCTCTCTTTGATTCTTTGATCTCATCGTACGTTTGATTATAAAAGAAAGAGAGAGAGAGAGAGAGAGAGAGAGAGAGAGAGCGAGAGAGAGAGAGAAGTGTCCTTTCGAAGGACATTCGAATTAACAAGACATATAATATCGTACGAAACGGCAGCCATTCGAGTATAAGGACCTTGGTGACTTTTAGGATCTATAAGAAGGATCATTCTCGATCGCGTTTTCGTTTGATACACATACCTTACGTACGTGTGTCTCTTTTGATCGTGGTGAATCGGTGTTACAGTGTGCGAGCCTCGTAACATCTTTCTTCCATGGTATTCCGATCCTGAGTCTCTCTCTCTCTCTCTCTCTCTCTCTCTCTCTCTCTTTGTGTGTGTGTGTGTGCGTGTGTACGTTTGTGAGAGTGAGTGAGAGAAAGGGTATTTATAAATATACTGCAGCGCGCGTGTCCTGTCGGACCTTCGCCTCCGGAGAAGAAAAACGCTGGAGAACACGGGCCCGGCTTACTCGGATACTACGAGCTCGTATTAAAGATCGTTTCACGATTACTTTCAATATTTTATTTAGTTATTATAAACGATGTCAATGGATCATCAATGACTGATTACATGTCTCGATACTTCGCTCGATAATATGGTTTCTTTTCGGTCGACAATGGACAAGGATTTGTTAGTACGAACGTAATGTAAATGACTACGTTTAATACTAAAAGAGATTTTATATATATATATGTGTGTGTGTGTGTGTGTGTGTGTGTGTACGTAATTGATTTGATAGTAAGATCTACAAGTCCTATGAAAATCCTTCAATTTGTTCGGATCGTCGAAGTACATCACATCGACGCAATCGTCTAGAGATTTTCTCGATAAAATTCTTTTGCTTTCTTTCTTTTACGCTTTTCTTGTTTTTTATTTTTTTTTTGTTTTTTTTTTTTATTCGTAAATTGTTCGTTAACATGGAGGGATCATATACGTAATCGACGTGATAGTAAGATCTGCAAGGTTTTAACTTTTTTGTTTTTTTTTTTTTTTTTTTTTTTTTTACTTTTAAGAGCACCGAAGATTGTTCTATGAAATTTTAAATTTGTTTAGATCGTTAAAGATCACATCGACGTGATCCCATCTCGAAATTTGTCGATAAAAAAATTCTTCCCGTCGGCAATGATCAGGATACGTTATTCGCAAATAAAAACGTTAACACGAAAGAATTGTATATCTAATTGATATAATATATTGATATAATGATATAATATTTATACAATATTGATATAATAATATAACGATATAATTGTTGCTTTAACGGGACTTGAATCTTTACGTTTAAGCTTAGCAAGACTCTTGGAGATTTTCTATCGTTCGATATTAAAAAGTCATAATAGCTTATAATCTCGAAAGAAGTTCATTTGATGATCAATGACAAACGTGATTCGTTATTATCGAATGTAACGAAATTTTACGATTATTTCGTTGAAACGTTGATACGTCGTTTCAATTAATCTTAAAATTCGAAAGTCGTCGCGCATTAATTAACAACACTCTTATACTATTAAGGGAACGTAATTTTTCGTTATCGCTATACCTTCTTCTTTGCAATATCAATTAAATCGATTAAAACGGGATGTACTATAAAAAAAAAAAAGTAAAAATGAAATAAAAAATAAAAAATACAAAGAAGAAAAAGATAATGTCGCGTAGGTCGAATGACGAATTTTATACTTTAAAACGTTCCGAGTATTTGCGGGGTTATGAAAGTGGCGTGTTAAAGTGGTAAATGATTAAGTTTTGTAGCACCCGAGGGAACCGAGAACAGAAACGATGAGTATAGCGTGCATGGATCCAGACTTAGTTTCGTCTCACACATGCAAGGTCATCCGGCCAGCGCACCAATGCTACTAACCTCAACCTCTGACTCGTGTTTCCTTTCATGAGTCCACCAAGCTTTTTGATCCACGTTATATGCGTTTTATTATAGAACGCACGTAACACACGTTCGTTTTGTTTGAAGAAATTTGTCGAGATAAGAGAAATCCCGGTGTTAAAGTGATAATCGTTATTGAAGAAAAGAAAAAAAAAA
>OU427010.1:2066768-2076768 GCA_911387935.1 Dolichovespula saxonica
TTGAAATGTTTTTTTTTTCTTGATCCTTTGTCCAACCTCACGATCATACGTAATTATTTTCGTTTATTTATTTCGAGCTTTGATTTTAAACAAGCATCGTTTTAAAGTTCATATATATATTCATTGAAAATTAATATATATTTATTTATACATGTATATATATATATATATATATATATATATATATATATATATATTTGTATTAATTTAGAATAATATAAAATAGGATAGAAAATTATGAAATTAATATATATATATATATATATATATATATTAATTTTATTTAATTAATATAATTTTATTTATTTAATTAATATATATTAATTTTATTTAATTATTTTGAAATTGGTGCAAGACCATTTGTCGTTGTTTCGTGAAAATTAAATGTTGGCGTATCGATCGTTAGGCAATTTTTTTTATTGGCCAATTTTCAGTTATACAGAGCATTGGCATTTTTTAAGATATTAAATATTAATTGGTTATAAATAAATAGTTTACACTTAATTAATCACAAATTGTGCGATCTCATTTTCTTAAAAAAAAATGGACACACCACTTTCAAAATAATTAAATAAAATTAATATATATATATATATTAATTTTCTATCCTATTTTATAATTTTTTAAATTAATATATATACATGTATATATAAATATATATTAATTTTCACATATAAATATAAAAGAACAATATATTTATATATTTTATGTATAGATATATAAATGTATATAACTTTTCGTTAGTTTTTAATTAAGTTTCGAAATTCCTTCCCTCCTCTCCCTTCCCCCACAATCACCATCCCCTCCAGAAAAAAAGAAGAAATTGATTTTCTCGAAGCAACTTGTAATTTCATTTTGGAAAATACGAACGATATTTTTAAGAACAAATCGACTGATTGGTATCTCCAGGAAGAGAATTCATTTCTCGTGATGTTTTAAAAACGATCGTAATCTTTCGAAGAACGGGGATAATTAATTTTTGTTAAAAAGAAAAGGATCGACGTAATTGATCGACGACGAAGTTTTCACGTGAAATTGGCCGATTAATATTTCCGAAAGGAATAGTTGATCGCCTTGATGTACGTTGAAATGATCGCGAATTTTTAAGAATAGATGATTCATTTTTCGAAATGAAAGAAAAAAAAATTGATCAAACCGTTTCTAACGAAGTTCTTATGAGAGAATAAATCGATTGAGTTTCCAAAGATAAGTCTTTTCTATATCCGTGTATCTTAAAATAACGATCATCAATTATCCATTAATCGTTGATGGATAATTAATTTTAAGATAATACGAACGAACCTCTTAACTCGTAAGAGAAATTTTTCATAGTTATTAAACGATTCAATTATTCGAAATATTAGTTCCCTTAAAATATCACGAATACGACGTTTAGATCTATTTAATACAATAACGTATCGATTGTCGACCGTTTTGAAACGTCTTCGAACGTTTCTCGCGAAACGTTGGCGCAAAATGATCGACGTTTTTTTTCACATTTAATTAAGAAATTAAATAGTGTCGGTGATTGTGCGAAGTTTTTACGCAAAATCAATAATAATTACAACAATCCTCCTACCGATTTGATTCGAACAATTCAATTATGAAGGGAGTAACACGATAAAAAAAAGAAAGAAGCAAACGCGCTATCGTTTCGATATATTTTTTTAAAAACTTGTTTGCCTTGTAACGTATTCACCAATTATCAAACCAATTGAGCATAATTGTCATACTGTGGAATATTATTCATCGGCATGTATATGTATATATATATATTTTTTTTTCTTTTTCTTTTAACGAACACTACATTTTCTGATGACGCATGTTATTATTGGAAGGACGCAAACGTGAACATAACATAACCGTCCGCGAGCGAGAATTTTATTCGCATTATTTTATTTAGAAAAAAAAAAAATAACTTTATGATCGTCAAATCGAGTCTGATTTGATATCTTCTAATTATCAATTTCATTTTCCGTCCCTCTCTCTCTCTCTCTCTCTTTCACACGCACGCACGCTCGCATACGCTGATCTATCACGATGTTTATTTTTTTTTTTTTAATTTGATCACTTATATAATCTTTTTTTTTTCTCGCGACGATTGATGTAATTTATAAATCAAACGTAATAATGTAATTGAATTGCGTTTGATTTTTTATTTTCTTTCCTTTATTTCTTTCTCTTTTTTTTTCTTTTTTTTTTAATTTTCGGGTGGACAAAACTCTCACAAAAATGTGTTGTATGGGAGAATAGAGAAGAATCGGTATTGACATAAGATCGTCGTAGGAACTATTTCGCTTAGGAAACTATTCGTAGAGATCGTAGAGTTTGAGAGAACTATGAGAGCCCGTGATCAGATCCGTTTGAATTATGTTGAAAATTGTTACGATCGAATAAGTTGAGTCGTTGGATATAAAGTTACTATATTCTCGTATTGGAAATTAATTATAACTCGTAGTAAGTACGTTATGCCTTTGGACCTCAATGAAACGTAATAGTGTACGTGACTGTTATGTGGTTTCAGTACGAAGATATAACACGTTGTGTGTAATATCAACGAGAAGTTTTGCAAGAGGACGGATCGTTGCATCAGATTTGATTAATCGATCGGAACGGCTATAAATGATGTTTATAGAAAAACGAAAAAAGAAAAAGAGAGAGAGAGAGAGAGAGAGAGAGAAAAAAAAATTACTCGCTTCGTTCTAATCAAAGTGAATTTATTTCTTAAAATGTAAGAAAAAAAGATGAGCAATAACACGACGTTGTATCATTCTCGTATTGGAAAAACGATTTTTCTTTTTCCTTTTTCTTTATTTTTTATTACTTTTCTTGTTTTGTTTCATACGTCTTGCATCACCCCTTGGATCATATTATATAAAGACGAGGGTATAACAACGGAGTTGGTAATATTTTTGCATTGTTAAATGTATTTCATCTTTTTGTTTTGTTTCGATCGACCTTTTCATTTTTCGCGTTTTTTCATTTTTCCAAAAATTAAACGATCATTGAACGTAATAATAAATACGTCGCGTTAAACGGACGAGCAAATATTTTCGCGACGTTGAAAATTGTATCGAGGCGAATAAAAATTCCTACGCTCAATTATTACTTCTATCGCATTTCGATTAAAAACGGGAAATGAAAAAAAAAAAAAAAAAAAGAAAAATAAGAAAAAAAATTTTTCCCCAATTTTCGAACATCTGCTGCTCTTCATAAACGACGTCTCGATTTTGCCTGTCCCATCGCAAAAACTATTCTTAAATAATAATCACCTTTTGCTCGTAATGTTATGTCACCGAAAGGAAGAAGAAAACAAAACAAAAAAAAAAAAAAGGAAGAAGAAAGGAAACGTCATTTCCAATTAATCGTAAATAAAAGACACGCTTGTCATTTGACGTGAGCGATTTTAAATCGGCGAACCGAATTATTATTGATGCATCATCGTTAATCGTATGAAACTCGTCTAATTTCTAAGAGATATTTTTACACCTCGGTAAATCACCGAGAGATTCGTTGAACGAGTAATTCGCTAGAAAACGTTGCTGAAAACATTACTGCCTGGAGATAGATGACACCTGAAATTATAGATTCGCGTTAGATCGTATGATTCACGCACGGAGTGCTCGATGACACGGCGTTGGCCTAACGTACACAAAAACGTGCATACATGCATACGTGCATACGTACGTATGTTTCTCGTAGTTTCCCATGAGTACGGACTCAAGACGAGTGACACGAAAGCCTACAGACCGATGATTACATCACCCTGGTATATTCTCGAACTCATTGGCTTAGTAAGATACGTTACTATATTTGATCTTAATTAAATAATTATCGAACCAATTAAAAGAAAAAAAAAAAAAAGAAAAAACGAATCCTAGATCCCTCCTATCTTTATCGGCCAATAAATTGTCCAACAAGTGACGTCGAGATTTTATTAAACAAATTAGATTATCATCGAACAACGACTTTCAGTGTTATCAATTAACGATAAATATTACTTATTAATACGATATCATTAAGTATAATAATATTGTTTATTAATGTTGTATAGCGATCTACTTGTTTGTATCGATGAAAGATTAAATATATTGCTTGTTAACGTTGGGATGGTATATTCGTATTTTGCGTTTTTTTATTTTTAATTTTTTTTTAATTGTAACGATCATTTCCATCGGACAATTGAGTATTTCGATGTCGATCGAAAAAAATTTCCTTGTTAATAAAATTTCTACGACGATCATTTCGTAAAACTCGATGAGGGATATATTATTGCTGAGGCGGTGTAACAAAATTCCGACAACGTAAGACTCATACGCAAGTTGCAGGAAGTGCGTGATTTTATTGATGACGAACACCATCCGTGAAGTTCCTTTTCTTTTTTCATTTTCGAAAATTAAATCATTCGCATTTTAATTGAATATATGCCAACGGATTATTTCATCACAATTGCCGAACATTTAATAAGCCGTAATTGAAAGATCCCTTTCGGCTTCGTTTTTGAAATTGAAAGATTTCTTGATGGATTGTAACAATCTTTACGATTATTGCGTGAATAAATACACGAATGAAATAGTCGTCAACTGCTACGAAATAATTATTACAGATTTACTTTTAAGTATTTACGTTCGACACGTTTTCGTATAATTCTGAATTATCATGAATTATCAATTACTATTAACTAAGTAATTTTATTATCTACATCTTATAGTATAAAAAAATTTGAAATGCACATTAGATTTTATACATTTGTATTATTAAAGTTTAATAAATTAATATTAAAGATACGACAGAGAGTAAGAAATTAATAAAAAAAGAAGACAAGTGTCGTAGAATTTCGATGATAATCGTCGAGGTAATATTTTTTTTCTTCTTGTTTTTTTTTTTTTTTTTTTAACTCGTTCGCCTTGTAACGTATTCACTAACCGATCCGAACAAATAAGCAGCATAATTGTTATGCCGAATTATTCGCTGATGTATACCTTTACATCGGACCTTACGCTATTCAAGCGACACCCGTTATAATTGAAATCACGTGAACGTGAACGTAACACCCTCAAATACCGTCACATATGTTACATTTACTTAGAAAAGTTCTGTATATAAATATATTTTTTTTTTAACGCTGAAACTACCGACACTTTTTGATAGCATTCGTCGATACTTTTTTTTACTTGAACAAAAAAAAATAAAAAGAAAAACGTTATCACTTTTCACACATTTCATCTCGCAATAATAAATAAATAAATAAGTAAATAAACGTTATAGCTAAACGTTAAACTAACGATTATTGTTACTTCGATAATTGTAAAGTTAAAAATCCATAGTGATTTGTATCGACGGTTTTTTGATAAATTCCAATGTCGAGTAAGGAAAACAAAATAAAAGAAAAGAAAGAGAAAGAGAGAGAGAGAGAGAGAGAGAAAGAGAAAATAAATTCGTACGAAGTTCAATCAGAGCGTTCTCCCGTTGGAAACGTAATTTCTATCGAACGAGAAAACCAACTTGCATCCATTAATTTCCCGAATTCGATCGGATCGAATCGAGCACGACGAATTTATTCGGCGTATCTGAAATAATTCGTGAGAGGTGCGAGCACGTAATTACCCGTTACTCGTATCCAAAACGCGTCTTTCAAGGTCATCGGTTATATTTCTTCCAATACAATAACGACTCTTTATCAACGATAAAGAACGGTAAACAGGACACTCACCGTATTATCATCATCGTCGTCTTCGTCGTCGTCGTAAAAGGAAAACTCGAGAATCTTTCTGGCAACGAAAAGAAAAAAAAAAAAAGAAAAAGAAAAGAAAGAAATAAAAAGAAATGAAAAAATAAATAAAATATTTTTTCTTCGAACACTCGAGTTCGGGAGCTTTTGTCTCCTGTTTATTTTTTTCTTTCTCTCTTAACTCTCCTCTCTCTCTCTCTCTCTCGTTCTCTCTCTCTCGTTTTCGTTCTCTTTCTTCCCTTCGTCGCCTCCACCAGACCACGACCCCCTCCCCGCTGACCGCCCGTCACCAATCGTCACCCCCCGCTTTTAAGATCGCGCGCCCGCGCATTCATCTTGCGTATTCTTCGTGAAAAAAAGAAGGAGAAGAAGAAGAAGAAGAAGAAGAAAAAAAAGACCGATCTGTCGACGATGAATACGCGCGCGTATTTGCGCGCACGTAAGCGGGCTTATGCTTGCACAGGTGTAGGAGGCGGCCGTGGTGTACCATCGCGCTTTTAAGGTCGTCGACCTTAACGTGCGAGCGCGAGCGCGAGCGCGCCAAGTCTGCACTTTACGATCGTTTAACGTTCTTACGAAAACAAGGTCGTTAATCTGTCATGTTCGCGTTCGCAGAAATACATACATACATACATATATATATATATATATATATATATATATATATATACTCGAATGCAGCTCGCGCGACGATAATGTTATATAGTCAGTTTTTTCCGTACGAGGGAACATCGTGGAATCGAAAGTATCGGCATCTCCTACGTATGTGTATGTATACGTATATGTACATTGAATTTATTTCGTTTTCGTTCTAACTCCTCGTTCTCGTTTTCGCGGTGTTCCAAAGTTATAAAATTTTTAATTTGCCATTCTCGACGAACGCTTTTTTTTCTTCTTCTTCCTTTTCCTTTTTCTCTTTCCCTCGCCCCCGCCTCCGTTTTTTCTTTTTCTCTTCGTAAGATTTGTAGAATTATAGAATAGACGGTATGGAAATCGTATGGCACTGTGATTGATACCGTAATATGTAATATTTTTTTTTATATTGTATTGTATATTTTATATATATATATATATATATATATATATATATATATTTTTAGATTATATTATTACCTAGACACAACGTCGTGTGAGATTAATTTAATTAGTTATGCAGATTGTAGTTTTATTCTTATTTGATATAATATATATATATATATATATATATATATATATATATATATATATATACATATATATTGTGTAATAGAATAAGAATTTATATATGTAATTTAATATAACATAAATACAAAATATAATTAAAAATTTATATATACCTATACTTGTATACACACATAAAACATATAAATGTGATATACCTATATGATATATTTGTGTTCATTTAATATATATCTACATATATATATATATATATATATATATATATATATATATATACGTACTTGATTACGTAGTAATAAAACAAAAAAAAAGTTCCAAATAAATAAATAAATAAATAAATAAATAAATAAATAGTCAATTAAAAAAAAGAAAAGATCACAATATTTCTGCGACTCATTGTACGTACGAGGACGTGCGCGTACGCGCACACGTACGCACACGACGAACATACACGCACACGCGCGCGCACAAACAAAGAGAGGGGTTGGGCGAGGCGAGTCGAAAACAACCGTTGACTCTTACGCAACTTGTTGAGAAAGAATGAGAGAAAGAGAGAAAGAGCGAGAAAGAGAAAGAGAGATCGAAAGAGAGAGAAAGAGAGAGAGAGAGAGAGAGAGAGAGAACGCGTGCGTGTGCGCGCTCGCGCGCGCGTTCCCTCGAATGCACTCGTACTCGTACGCAATGGGGCAACGTAAAGCGGCGCGCCGGAGGGGTGGGTGCGCTGGTCCGTGCGCATCTCCCCTCTTTTCCCTTTCTACACATCGACCGTCCTGCTACTCGCTCGACGATTCCTGGAATGCTCTTTGTGTTGCAGGCCTTTGCTCCCCCTCCCCTCCCACCGTTCCTTCCTGCCCCTCGAAAACGGCGTCGGCGTCGGCGTCACCGGTATCCTCTTTCCCGTCCTCCCCGTTCCCCTCATCCTCGATCATCATCCACCGTCTCTCCTCCTCCACCACCTCCGCCACCACCACCTCAACCTTCTCCTCGTCGTTCTCAGAGTGCGGCGACCTTGATAGCGACGAGAACTCCGTCGTCGCGAGCGCCACGAGCCACCTCGAGGACCTGTGCATGCCCAGGTACCTTTGTAATCCTATTCGAAAGATCATATCCACCCACGCGACGACACTTCTCCTTCTCTCCCAACCCCCCTCCCCTCTCCCTCTCTCTCTCTCTCTCTCTCTCTCTATCTCTTTCACTCTACCTGTCCCTCTTTCTCTTTATCTTTCCTCGTTTCCTTTCCTTCTCCATTTATTACTCCCTTCTCTCCCTTCTCTCTCTCTCTCTCTTCTATCTCTCTCCTCCTCCTCCTCCTCCTCTCTTACTCCACTCCTTTTATTTTTCGTCTTTCCTTCTTTTTTCCTTCCCCTTTTTTTTAATACCAAAATTTTAATACCCCTTTTCTTTTCGTTTCTCTTCTTTTTTTTTTTTGATTTTTCTGTTTACAACAAATATGCAAGCTCGTTTCTTTCCGACGATGACGACCGATTATGGGATTTCTTTTTGTTTTTAATGTCAAAATTTTACAACTATTATTCTTTTCCTTTCTCGTCGTTTCTTTTTCTATTTCTTTTTTTTTCTTTTTTTATTTTGATTTTACTGTTTACAACGAATATGAGAGCTCGTTTCTTTCCGACGATGACGACCGATTACGAAATTTTTTGTTGTTTTTAACATCAAAATTTTAATACCCCTTTTCTTTTTGTTTCTCATCGTTCTTTTTCTTTTTCTTTTTTTTTTCCATTTGGTTTTTCCGTTCACAACGAATATCCAAGCTCGTTTCTTTCCGATGACGACGACGATTATGGAGTATCTTGTTTTTTTTTTTTTTTTTTTGAAGGGGGAGCGAAATGAAACGAAAGTTTTCGACGAGCCGATCCTTTCGAAGGATATCGAAGGTACGAGATGGCAACAAAGGTTCCGAGTTAATAATGTTACGTTGTTATGAGTTTTCGACGTTTTTTAAGGTAACGTCGTGTATTTTCATAATAGAATTCATTAAAAGTCGCGAAGGTAGACAAACGCGCGCGATCATCATCGAAGTTTGTCGGAAAAGAGAGGAAAGAAAATTGAAGAAAAATAAAACAGAAAACAAAAAAAAAAAAGAACAAGAAAAGAAAAAGGACATGAAAGGAAACTCGATCTGCAGAGATATCGAAGGAGGAACATCCCCTCTTAGAAACTAAATCGTTCCCCTTCAGAAATGATCTAAAATGGGAAAGTAAGGGAAAGGAGATACGTGGATCCGCTCTTTCCTTCCTCCCTCTCACTCTCTCACTCTCTCTCTCTCTCTCTCTCTCTCTCTCTCTCTCTCTCTCTCTCACTTCTATCTTTTCTTTCTTCTCATCGATACAGGACCTTTCAAAAAGAACCAAAAAAGTAAATAGAAAAAGAATATACAAAAAAAAAGAAAAAACAGAAAGAAGAAGAAGAACAAGAGGAGGAAAAGAAAGAGTAAAGAAAGAGGAAGAGAAGTAAAAAAAGAAAAAGAAAAAAGTAGAGCCGTTGCCCTTTCCTCGGCGAAGAAAATTGAAGAATTAGGAAAGTATAGGCCAATATCGTCGAAACATCGAAGAAATTATAGTAAGACGGGTTCTCTCGATTGGCGTCACTCGGCGCAATCGGTTGATTCTATTGGCAACGAGGTACTCATACACGCATAAACGCATACACGCATACACGCATGCACGCATGCACGCATACATACATACACTCTCTCAACACGAATACACGTATACATACATACACGCATACACGTATCATACGTACACGTATACATACATACACGCATACACGTATCATACATACACGTATACATACATACACGCATACACGTATACATATATACATGCATACACGTATACATAAATACAGGCATACACGAACGTACGTTAAACGTACGTACAACGTACGTACAAACGTACGTACAAACGTACGCACAAACGTATGTACGTGTATGCGGTGGCGGTGGCATCAACGACGACGACTACGGTGGTGGTGATGGTGGTGGTGGTGATGGTGGTGGTGGTGGTGGTGGTGGTGGTGGTGGTGGTGGTGGTGGTGGCGGCGGACGCCCTTGAGCGACGGGCAATGCACCGCACGAGGTTCAAG
>OU427010.1:2079268-2081768 GCA_911387935.1 Dolichovespula saxonica
GAGATATTAACGGGTTTGGACATAATCGGTTATTTCACGTGTTCCCAATGCTTCCTATCGATAATTATGATACAGTAGCGAGATAAAATTTGTCGGTCTGGTTTTCTTTCTTTCTTTCTTTTTTTTTTTTTCTTTATTTATTTTTCGAAACAATAGAAACGTTTTAATAAATTTTGCGAGCGTTTCAATTTTTACCATCACTAGGATTATATTCGACGTTACGATTACCGACATTTAATTATTTCGTCATATTAAGGCGTGTGTGTGTATATATATACATATATATATATAAACATATATTTCGTAGTAAAAAAAGGAATAGGACAAAAAAAAATGTAATCATACGTTATGTAATAAATAGAAAGGCACGAAAGTCTTGTGTAGAGAACGTGCGACGAGATTGCAGGTGATACACGTTTCATATAAAAAAAAAAAAAAAAAAAAAACCAGCGGAACCATTCATCTCGACTGATTGATAAATGTGGTCATAACCGAAAGGAAATAAAAAAAAAAAAAAAAAGAAAAAAGAAGAAAAAGAATTCGCACGACGAGATAGACACGATTCTCGCGTCATTTTATCATTCGCTCTAATGGCACTTGTTGTAATCGTTGCGAGAGAAGTCGGGTGGGGAGGACCGCGATCGTTCGTTGTGTAAAATAAAGTGACGATTACACGAAAAAGAAAAGAGACAAAGAAAGAAAAAAAAAAAAAAGAAGAAGAAATAAGAAAAAGTACGAAAGAACGAACGAAGAAAAACGGGAAAAACAAACAAACAAGATTGATTCACGAAGGAGATGTGTTCTTGGATGCGTCGGGGTCTGTCTAATGATCCGCGTGGCCGAGAATTCGTCATTGAAATTTCTGGAAGGCCGGGCTACGAGGCGCTTCCAGGGAGAAAGAAAGAAAGAACGAGAGAATGAGAGAGAGAGAGAGAGAGAGAGAGAGAGAGAGAGAGAGAGAGAGAGAGTGAGAAAGAAAGAAAGAGAAAGAGGGAGAGGCACGTTGGCCCGGACCGTCTGGTCTATGACTCAGGAATGACCCTCGTTGAACCAAGAGCAGTGCGTCCCAAACGCATCGTACGAGGACAACCGTGTGCCGGACGAAAGAGAAATTCACGATGCGTTTTTAGCCAGCGGCCTAAACCGAAAATATCGCCCGTCGTCGAGTCGCCTCCACGAAATCGTCTCGCTCGGATGCTGGATGCATCTTTTAAAAGCATGCTTTGTCCTTGTTATAAATCGTTTTTTAGATTATCTTTATATAAGTACATGTACGTGCGTATATATATATAAATATGAATACGCGTTACACGTATGTTGGATTGAGACGAATCATCGTTATTCATGTTATCTTAGGGACCAAAATGATTTTCACGCGTTATTAAGACGCGTAAGCGTAAACAATTAAAGCAGCGATCGAAACGAGTCGAGAAATAGGGTCAACGTTTATAAATTTTTACACTGACGTTACTATTGGTTCGTTTGTTTTTTCGTTACCTTATTGTCGCGCGATTCTTTCTTTCTTTTTTTTTTTAATTTCTTCTTAATTTCTTTGTTTGTGTTTTTCCTTCTCATTTCCTATCATATTTAATTTCCCATGGTACCGGGAGATATTCGAATTTATTTTATCGGATTCTGTATGAAGCATACATATATATATATGTATATTATATAAAGAGAGAGAGTCTGTGCGTCGATTATCGATTATCGTTGCCATCCCGAATGATATCTCTATTTTCTCTTTTGACTTATTTCAGAAAAAAATAGTAGAGACGAGTAAATTTATATTAATTATAAATATTTATAATAATCGTTATTCCAATGGCCTATTCCATTTTTCAATCGATTCAATCGAGGATAACGATAGACTGAAAAAACCGTATCTATATACTTGATCAAACGGATTTATACGATACTCTATTGCATTGTCATCGATCATTTTAATTTTAAATTTTAAATTAACGTTAAATAAATAACAAAAAAAAAGAAGAATTTTGTCCGTATCTATTAACCCGATTATAATCATCGACTCATCCTATTGTCACCGATATCTATATTTATCATATATTATATATATATATATATATATAATAGATATTCCATGCGTGTACATATGTATGCAAGCACGCGTAAGTATATGTACGTATGTAGATTTATGTTAAAACGTATGTATTTTCTTGCGAATCGGTCAATGGCTGCACACCCAAAGAAACTAATAATCCGTTCTAACGTTCCTAAGGTCTCTCTTTCCATCCAAGATTTTACATTCCTCAGTGTTTCATACTTGTGTTCATACACCAACGTATGGCACGTACGTACGTAGGTACGTACGATAAATACATGGATATGCATACCGTAGATATATATGCATTAGCATGTATATGAATGTATGTAAGATAGAGAGAGAAAGAGAGATAGATAGATAGAGAGAGAGAGAGAGAGAGAGAGAGAGAGAGAGAGCGCAAAACAGGAGTCCGTTGCCCCGTTGACTAAACTTAAC
>OU427010.1:2086768-2116768 GCA_911387935.1 Dolichovespula saxonica
ACGTCATACGTCATAAGTCACTAATTTTCACGTTCGTTAAGTTGCTCTAACAATTACGTTCTTCTCACATCTCTAATCTCTCGCGATTCGATCCCTAACATTTTTTTCCTTTCTTCGACTAATTTTCATTTTTTTTTTTATTTCTTACAACTCTTTTTTCTTCCTCCTCCTCTTCTTCTTCTTCTTATTCTTCTTATTCTTTCTTTCTTTTTTTCTTTTTTATTTCTCTCATTCCCAATCTCTCATGATTTTCCTGGTAATAAAATAATATATCGAAGGTTTGGAATCGTGAAACCAAAGGGGTTCCTAAGACACTCCTCTCGTCTCTTCAAATCATTAATCGTTTTTCTTGTTTTCTTGTTTTCTTTCTCTTTTTTTTTTGTTTTACTTATTTCGAGAATTTCCGATTACTCGCGTACAAGGAAATACCTTCGAGTTAATTAGTTCGACGTATGATTTAATGCATGACGTATTTATGTCGTATGATTTGTTTCAGATTATTTCTCTTCTTCTTCTTCTTCTTCTTTTTCCCTTCCTTAATTATTATTTTTACCGATTTTTTTTTCTTTTATTTTTTTTTTTTTATACGGATATGATTACTATAATGTTACAAGCGTAATATCACGACGTGAGTGTAAATCGTCATTGTATAATTTGACATTAGATCACCACATGTCGTCGAGAATCAGGCACGTTATTTGAGGCCAAGGTATTAATATACAGGGTGGCCCATTTTACTTAAATACATTTTTAACGTCCAACTATCGCTTTTGTCAATAATAAAGAAATATGTTTGAGGACAAATATTGTTTGTCTTTAAAAAGAGACAGAGAAGGAGAGAGAGAGAGAGAGAGAGAGAGAGAGAGAGAGATGCAACGACGTAGAAATCTTCGTCATTTTTGTTCTCTTCTTTTTCCTTTACGAAGGTCACGTTTATGAGATATCAAGGCCACTTGTTTTTATTTTTCTGTTTCTTCTTCATCCCCCCCCTCCCCCTTTTCTTTTTCAATTCGAAGAATACGATTTTTGACCTCGAACGAAAAAAAGTAAAAAAGGAATAGCTTCTCAATCGGGAAAAATATGGATGTATATTAAATTGAAGTAATTCACAATGTGAAAGGACGTACTCTTTAAGTCACGGTTTTTATTAAATACACATGCTCCATAAATCATAATAAATGAAATTTTAATACAATTAAATAATAAATAAATAAATAAATAAATAAATATATATATATATATACATATATAAATGAAAACATTTTTAGGGGGTAAAATAAAACGTGATGTTTACCTTGAACAACCTATTAGCGTGCAAGACATAAAAGGACTTGTCATTACAGTGTATTCGCTGCAATTTCACAATGGATATTACAAAACTAGTATTACGAGTTTCTGATTGAACGTTTTAGAAAACGTGTTAATACGGAGGAAGAAAAAAAAAAAAGAAAAAAGATTACATTATATATCGAACATTAACTATGATTATTGTGATAATTTATGATACCCATGACCTAAAAAGAGGTGTTACTTTCTTAATTTAAAAAAAAAAAAGAAAGGAAAAGAGAAAAAGGAAAAAGAAAAAGCGAAACAAAAAACATATAAAGAAGGAAAAAACAAAATGAAAACCCCCTATTTGTTTGTCTCTCGAGCTATCGCATTATTGTGATAACGAGAGTATACCGTTCCACTTAAAGTTAAAAAGAAAAAAAAGGAAAAAAAGAAAAAGACCGAGTTGACCTTGAGATGTCTCGTGGAATCATTTTCGCGAAAAGAAAAACACATTTCCGTGTCCCCCCTCCCCCCGCCTCTTTCTTCGAAGCAAACACAATACTTTTTCCTTTTTCCTTTCTTTCGATACACATACCAATCCTATCGTTCGATACAACGAGTAGAGTATATTTGAAATCGTCGATTTAAATCGAGGACACCCCGTATGAATCCGATGCGAGCTGGCAGAAATGTTTTTTTTTTTTTTCACGCAAACGGCACGAATTAAAGTACGAAATAAAAATTCTGTTCCCCTCTCGCCCTCCCCCTCCACGCCACTTTATCCCTTCCCCCTTGTCGCGAAGTTTCTAACACTTTTCCTCGCTTTCGAAAATAATTAATACGGACGAGAGTTCGTTGGGCAAAGAATTTCGTGAGAGGAAAAAGAAGGAAAAGAAATATCGACGTAGTCGTTTATACGAACAGAAAATTTATAACGTTCCATTGTATTCGTATTCGTATTCGAATTCGTATTCGTATTCGTTCCAATTTCTTTCTGTTCCTTTTTTTTTCTCTTTCTTTTCTTTTTTTATTCTTCTTCTTCTTCTTCTTCTTCTTTCCACCGACGTAGAGACACGTACCCACGTATCATCGAGGAATACACATATATATATCTGTGTATATATATATATATGTGTGTGTGTGTGTGTGTGTATATATATATATATATGTAAAGAGCCTCGAGATCGAGAGCAGATGCCACGAAGTGCTTCGGTTGTTTATATCGCATTCATATATCCAGCGGGGAAACTTGCCTCCCGCCTGATCGAGCTCGACGCGGAGTTTGCTAATCGCCGAAGGCCAAGCCGAATGCAAGTCGATGACTCCTCTCTTCCGATCTCAGCTGCCTTTCCACGCTAACGACATGTAAGCCTTCATACTATATTACACGTATTGGTATCCTATGTACTCGTGAATGTCTCTACGTATCATATATGTAAGTACGTAAGCGCGAGCGCGTGGAGTGCATGCGTGTGGGTACGCACATCGTTTCATCGATTCAGGTTCGCAAGCGATACTGCACACAACGTGCCTGCTATCTTTTTTCCTTTTATTTATTTTTTTTTTTTTTTGTATTTTTTTCTTTTTTTCTCGAACGAAACGAGGAGGAGGAGAAGATGATAAGGAGGAGGAGGAAAAAGAAATAAAAGAACAATAAATAAGTAAATAAATATATAAAGAGAGAAAAGACGAAGAAGATGAAAGAAAGAAAGAGAAGAGAAGAGAAGAGAAGTGGCTACTACTCTCCAGGGTCGAAACCACACGAGGTCAAGCTAAGAAGAAACTTCTCTCGAAGGGGAAACTTAACGTGCCCGAACAACGGCTCTTCTAACGCGTTAAATACCGATATCGCGTTATACCTGTGGATGACTTCATCCGGATTCACCGGCTAATATCTTATATTCTGTGTGTATTTGTGTGTTTGTGTGTACGCGCTTTATACGTACCTTACGTATTTTATGTAGATACTTGTATACCTATCATTATGCATTTCATGGATCTCGGTTGTATTATATGGTATAATACTTCGTTCCATTCTCCTAGATCTCATGGATAATCTAAGACGATCCAACGACGATTATAGAAATTCTAGGATTTTAATTGTTATTTATAGTTACGAGGAAGATCGATTGATACTCTTGGCTTGTCTCGAGGAGTATCGCGTTATTAACATTTCGATCGGCTTGAATATCGATTCTATATTTAATTGCGGATAGGGGGGATGGTTTGTTTTAGCTTTTATTCTTTTTTTCTCTCTTTTTTTTGTATTTTTTTAATACTCATACGTCGCTTATACGTAATACACGTGTTGTTTGTATTATAATATGTCGATAGATGTGTAACTTTAATATCGTTATTATATAATATATATATATATATATTAAATATTAGTACGGTATAGCATAGATTATTTAAGAATAATATATTTTAGTATACATAGTATATATATATATATATATATATATATATATATATATATCCATTTTTGTTAAGTATTATACACATATATGTTATATATTACACATGTTATCATAGTATGTATTTTTTTTTAAACCTCTTCGATATATAAATATTATACACGAAAGTATCGAACGGTAAAATTTGCGAATTCGAATAACTTACAAACAATTTTCATGACTTATTTATTGTATAAATAATTAAACGAATCGTTTCGCTCTCGATTCTATTGTAATATAAACGACGGACGAACAATTTCGAATGAATGTTCATTTCGATTAAAGTCGATAAATAACAATCAATCTTTGCGATCGGTTCGATCGTTCGTTCTTACACAAAAATATTGTAACGTAATTTTTTATTAATCTATTTATTTATTTATTTTTTTGTATTTCCCGGTTCATCGAATCGTTTTTTTTTCTATTCTAATCATTTTTAATTTTTTTTTTCTTTCTTTAATTTACTTCCCGAAAGAAAGAAATGCGTCGAAAGAGCGCCGTGCATTTCGAGAACATTTACCTCAGACGAGAATCGGCAGATGGTGAAATTCGCTTGTTCAGCGAGATATTTACGTAGTTGAGACGGTTAGCGCGTGCGAACACGTGTCAGGAGATCGTCTACCTTGCACGTTAAAGAGCGAATAGAGCCGATTGCGAATGTGCAGGACGACACGACGTAAGCGAGTTCAGACCGGGGGACGATCGTTTTGTCGCGACTCGTCTCCTTTAACGTCAGTGCTCGCGTATTGAACCTTGACGAAGGATGGAACGAAAGGAGAATGAATTTTACGCTTGTCTCTCGGTCCCGTCCACCTTACTTCAATACCTTCTCCTTTTCTTTTCTCCATTTTTCTTTTGCTCTTTTTTCCGTCTTTTCTCTCTCTCTCTCTCTCTCTCTCTCTCTCTCTCTCGTTACGATAAGGAACGATAAGGAACGTCCGGACCTCGATTTTTCTCCGTTGCGAACAAAAATCCTCCGCGATCGAGGAGAACAAAAAGAAAAAAAGAAAAAAATCATTGAGAATTATTTTTGAATTATTATTATTATTATTATTATTGTTATTATTATTATTATTATTATGGTTATTGTTATTGTTATTATTATTACGAATGATCGTACTCGAGAGAGAATTCGTCGGGACTATCAAATCGCTTTTTATTTTTCTTTCTTTTCAATTTATAACCTGTACATTTTATTCACTGCTAATTTTGCACCTTTCCTTCTTCTCGTCTTTGTTATTGTATTGTTTTTCTTTTTTTTTTTTTTTTTCTATAGCGAGGTAAATTTTTCTAAACGTGTGATCAATTTTTTTTACTCTTTATTTATTTATTTTGATTTTAAATGGGTATTAGCGCGTGTTGGGTAAAAACTTTTCGATACGTATACCCGATTAAATTTGTTTTCTTTTTCCTTTTTATTTATTCTTTTTTTATTTTTTTTTTCTTGATTTCAATACACGCAAACATTGACGCACGATAAATTTCTTTCAGGTAAATCATGAAAATTATTTCGAATGATGGGTATAAGAGGTCGGGACAAATTCATCCAATATGTAGACATTTACAATTGAAATTGTTTTCTACAATGAAATAAATCACGATGTAAGATAAAATGCGTGTGTATATATATATATATATATATATATATATATATATATATATATAACACGAGCTGTTGCTATCGCAACCTCGAGGAATGTGAAAACAAAAAAAAAAGAAAAGAAAAGAAATAAAAAAAAAAAGGAAGGAAAATAAGATTAAAAATTCTACCAGTACCTATTCCTTTTTCTATTCTTAATTTCTATTCGTTCGTTCGAATATTAAAAGAGACGAGCATCTCGATATTGTTATTCCTATTATTTACAAATATCGTCCTATTTTCGTCGTTCTAATTGATAATTTGAGAATCGACGAATGCCTTTCGTAACGTTCAAATAAAATGGCTGCGACGAAAAGGATAGAAAGAAAGAAATAAATCGAGCAAGCAAGAGAGAGAGAGAGAGAGAGAGATAGACAGAGACAAAGAGAGTGACAGAGAGAGAGAGAGAGAGAGAGAGAGAGAGAAATAGAAAATGAAGGAGATGGGGGCTGGTTAACGCTATCCTGAATCGAATGGAAGAAAGAAGAAAGAAGAAAGAAGAAAGACGAAGATAGTAGAAGGAATGGAAGGAGCGGCGGCCGAGCGGCGCTGGAGGAGAAGGAGAGTAGTGGGAGAGGGAGGATGGAGGGAGGATGGGGAGGGGAGGGAGAGTTCGAGGGTACGGAGCGGGGAGAGGGGGGCGAGTGCACAGGGAGGAGTTGTGGATAGCGGGAGGAGAGGGGATGAGGGATAGAAAAACGGAGTGGGGATGACTCTCGCGAGTGCAGCAAGCGGCAGCAGCGGCAGCAGCAGCAGCAGCAGCAGCAACGATGCAATTAGGCGAGTTATGCAGA
Source organism: Dolichovespula saxonica (assembly GCA_911387935.1). Lineage (NCBI taxonomy): Eukaryota > Metazoa > Arthropoda > Insecta > Hymenoptera > Vespidae > Dolichovespula > Dolichovespula saxonica. The sequence continues at coordinate 2,092,930 of OU427010.1, forward strand.
ATGACGTCACACTTCGAGCCGGGGTAACTGTGCTGAGTCAAGGACAGCCTGCCCAAGGCCCACCTCCCTCCTCCCTCCTTTATCCTCCCTACACTCCTGGCCATCACACTAGCCGTGTGGAGTCTCTTTCTTTCTTTCTTTCTTCTCTTCTCTTCTCTCTACTCTACTCTTCTCTTCTCTTCTTTTTTCTTTTCTTTTTTTCTTTTTGTTTCTTCTTCTTCTTCTTCTTCTTCTTCTTCTTTCTTCTCTCTCTCTCTATATCTATCTCTCTCTCTCTCTCACACACACACACACACACACACACACACACTCCACACAAGCCCACGCTCTTTCGAGTATATACATATATATACATATATTATATTCTTTTTTATCTCATTGCTTTCTCTCTCTCTCTCTCTTTTTACTCTCTTCAACTAGCTATGCTGTTTATTTATTTATTTATTTATCTTCTCTATTCTTCGATTTGTTCTCTCTGTTTTAAATCGCAATAATAAAATCTGTTGTCGCGTATATCGTTTATGTATTTTGTGAGAAAGAAAATGGAGTGTTCGCGAATGATCGAGAATGGATGGAAAGAAAGAGAAGAAATATATATATATATATATATATATATATATATATATGTATGTATGTATGTATGTATGTATGTATGTATGTATGTATGTATGAAAGAAACGAGATTATATGGTTTCGATTATAAATAACGTTATAAGAAATATGATCTTTGATATTAATTAATATCATTTGTAAGATAGACATGAATATATATATATATATATATATATATATATATATATGCGTGTATGTGTGTGTATATGGATATGGCAGATATATTTATAATTTACGGCTGTGATATAACGTAAAATGTATAAATACACGAGTATTATATTCGTCGATGCAGGTAAAAACCTATCTCCGATACTAACCGTATAAAAATAAACAAGTATTAATTCTCTGTATTATTCTTTTCCCTTTTTTCTATTTCATTTTATAGATTTCACGTAGGGACGAAGAAACGTCAGCCGGATTGAGCGGAGGGGTTGGGCTGGGAAAGGTGGGCGGGTGGATGGGGGGTGGGGGGGAGAGGGAATTGAGACGACTGAATTTTTTTTTGCAGTATTTTTTCTCCCGGAAGATGATTTCTTTTTCTTTTCCACTTTGATCGGTGGATTGATTAGATTCGAACAAACGAAAGAAAAAAAGGAAGAAGAAGAAGAAGAAGAAGGAGAAGAAAGAAAGACGGAAAGAAGCGAGTTGAGAAAAATAATGGAGCGCGTAAAGAGAGTAAAAAAAAAAAAAAAAAAGAAAAGAGAAACAAAAAAATGAAGTAATGAAAAACAAAAAAGAAGACGCGTCGTCGACGTCGACTTGTCGAATCGAAATCGAGATGATCGAATTGGTATTGTCGCGTTAATCGCGCCGTGTCGGATTAGCCGAAGAAATTAAATTATTCAATTAATTAATTGATCGATCGATCGATCGATTAATTGAATGTTTTACCGCTACCAACGACGTTTTTAAATAAAGCCAAAGGAATGTCGTTCGGGTGGGTGTCACATTTTCATTTCTCGATAGCATCTAACTTCAGCTAGAAAGAGGGAGTGAAGGAGAGAAAGAGACAGATAAAAAAAAAGAGACAGAGAGAGAGAGAGAGAGAGAGATAGAGGGATATATATATGAAGTATAATGCATGAATATAACGTCGACGATGTTTAAACTCGCTCTCGATAAATTTACATTTATTCCATGAATCGATTTCTTTAAATGCCAACCGAGCCAAGCAGAGCAACAACAACGCGGCACGTCCGAGAACGATGACGCGCGTTTTGCTCGATCGTGCGGAATACGGATTCGTCTCTTTCTTTGTTTCTCATCGTGATTCCGGTATCACCGTTTACGGAAGAGGATAGATAGATAAACGTAACTTCGCAAGCAAGGTAATCTGGTTTAAGGTATTTAATTTTAACCGAAGCGATCGAGACGACTCACTTCCAACGATACATCACCTCCGCATATTTCCCTCTTTTTCTTTCCGATTTGTTCCTTTTCTCTCCTCCTCTACCAACCTCCCCCCCCATCCCTGCCGCACCCATCCCCTCGCTGCTTCGACCTTTTTTATTCTCCTTTTCCTTTTTTTGTCTCTCTCTCTCTCTCTCTTTTTCTTTCTGTCTGTCTCTCTCTCTCTCTCTTTTTCTTTCTCTCTTTTCTCTTTCCATCTCGAAGTATTACATTAGCGACGTATCTAAGCTCGATCGATGCACTTGGTTTTTGTTTGTTCTTTGCCTTTCTTTTTCTTCTCCGTTCTTTTCTCTTCTTTATTTTCCTTTTTTTTTTTTGCTTTTTTCTACACGATTTATTATTCTTCCTTCCCGATCTGTTTACTTTGATAAGAGTAATGCATTATGTACTTTGTTATATTTGCTTAATTTTCTTTCTTTTGAGATTTTAATTTAATTATTTATTTTCTTTCTCTTACTCTTTCTCTCTCTCTCTCTCTCTCTTAGGTAATCCTATATTAATTTTGTAATATCAATATCGAGGTAAATATTAAATATCAAATGAAAATTTTTTAATAATTAATACAAGTAAATTAACAGATATAATACGATATAAATTTATTATGTACGTACGTGTATGAGAAATAATACAAAGAAGAAAGACAATTGTTTAATTCACTCAGAAGATTTTATTTTCATTGAAAAACAATTATAATACTTAATATTTTGAAAAAGATGTGCTATTTTTATCGTAAATATTGTACTTCTTTTAAGCTATTCAAATTTAAATAATAAATATTGTTAATACATATATATATATATATATATTCATTTATTATCAGACATGCCATAAATGTTCTCTCTCTCTCTCTCTCTCTCTCTCTCTCTCTCTCTCTCTCTCTCCCTCTCAATTCTTTTTTGTATTTTAGACATTTATGGATAAAAATGAATTGGTGTATGCGTGTGTGTTTATGGTTATATGTGTCCATATTGCTTCTAGAAAGATCGAGAATTTATGCGTCCCTCCGTTTCTGTATAAAAATATACATAAATATTGTATTGTTTTTGGTTTCTTTTTATAATGGAATATTGAAATAGAAAATGTATTGAGTTGGTCAATAAGTTGGGATTTTCAGTAAACACAAATATATATATATTTTTTTATTATTTATTTATTGAATATTATTTTGATTTAATAATAATATAAATTTGGTATAATGTTATTTAAAAATATCAGATAATATATAACAATAATAATAATAATAATGAAATAATAATAAATAATAATATAACGAAAATATTAAAAGAATGATATGATTTTATCAAATATATATATATATATATATATATATATATATATATATACTAGTTTAAATTTAATATTACAAAAAGATATTTAAATAGAAGCTATAAATAAGATATCTTAAATATCTTATAATATCGTAAAGATAATATTTGTCATTTTGATAGCATCATCAGTTACGAGATTTAATCGGCAAATCAAAATTAACCAACGTCGAGATAAGAAGATTAAAATTATTTTTAAAGAGTCGGCCATTCAACTTGTTATTTTTCTACGGGTTTCCTTATCGCTGTTTTGTTACTGCATTGATCCGCGGCACGTCGTAACGCGTCAGCAGATAAATTCTCTACTTTTTCTCCCGGAGTTTGTTATTTTATTTTTATATTTTATTTTCTTCTTTTTCTCCTTTCGGCGATAGGACGAGATACGGAAAATGTAATTATTTATTTTGGTATATAAGAAGAAGGAGGAATTTTAAATAAGTGTATAACTTTTATTTATTATTATAAACACATACACATATATACATATATGTAATATATATATTTTATTTCATTATAATTAATATTTTTTAATATATATTATAACTAATAGTAGTGTAAAAAGCTATATATTACATTGTTTTTATAAAATAATTTTTCATAAAATTATTATATACGATACTAATATTAAAATTATAATATATATATATATATTGTAATATTAATTACAATTCATATAAATTTTTCAAACTTACAAAAAGAAATATTCTTTTGAAACTATAATTGATAAAGTTGTTGCCCGTGTCTTTTTCAACTTCTATCCCCTATTTATTTTAACTGGAAACACAGACGTTAAAGAAAAAAGAAAAAAAAAAAACAAAAAAGAAAAAGAAAGAAGAACGAAGAAAAAAGTGAACGAGGGTTTAAATTTATTCAAACGAAAGTCGATATAAATATTGTAAATATTCGTAAAGTTTTATTTAATAGTACGTCGATATCTTCAATGAATAAATAATTAATCGTATGTGCATAATATAATAATTCCTTTTCTATATAACCAAATTATCTTCGATCAGCGAATTTATTTTTCCGCGTTGATAAACAACACATAAAATTTTAATATTATAAAATGACGTTGCGCGCGAATCTAGACAAATTCTCTCGAAAGAAAAAAGAAAGAAACAAAAAAAAAGGGGAAAGAAAGAAAAGTAACGTACGAAGAATCCTAAAATAAAAACAAAAATTAAATGCAAACAATAATAATATTAATAATAATAATAATAATAATAATAATAATAATAATAATAAGGATAGAGAAGAGAGAAACGTTTCTTTCGTGTTTCTTTTTTTTTTTTTATTTTATAGTCGAATTAATGAAAACATTTCGGCAAAAAAAGAATTCCGGCGGTTCGCGTGCCACGAGGTGGGGAGAAAATAATTTTCGCTTTGTGACACGCGTTCCTACAACGCCTTTAACCTGAACGTGACTTGGCGCCTCGAAAGGGAAGAGGAACGAGTGTCGTTTTGCGATTTTAAAAGGAATCCATCGTTCAACGCTTTAAAAGCTCGTGCCGCGAATGAGAAGATCCCTAACATCAACGGCCGCTTGAAATATCGCTCGTTTGTCGGCCACGTTGTCGTGAATTTTAACGAGACCATGCTTCTCTTATTGCTGATCGCTATGGGATTCTTTCGAGCTCTTGTCGAACTACGCATTTATCGAATCAATCGTTCGTTCGTTCGATCGTTTCGACAAATAACGTTTGGATTTTTTTTTTCTTTTCTTTCTTTTCCTCGAATATTTTATATCCCAAGCAAATAATATAATTCGATCGAAATGACAATTATTAAAATTTATTATGGATTTAATAACGAATATTAGATTTAATGATAAATATTAATGGAAATGATATATGCTGTGTAATATTTATGAATAATGTAACGATTGATTCGAAACAATGGATTAAACAATGGGGTTTATTTCGAGGAACGCGACATTTCGGAGAAAAATTTCGTTCCTTCGCATGGAATATTTTGCCGTTATAAGAAATGTTGATTTTTGTTTAACAAAGACAAGAAACAATTAAAAAAAAAACAATTAAAAAAGTATATGGTCGACAAAACGTATCTTCATAATTTTTTTCCTTGAAAAAATTCCAACATAAAAATTTCTAAAGCTTTTTTATTGAACACCCGGTGTATACGTATAAATAAATTTTCACGAAACATATATATATAAGCGTGTTACGTGTTTGAATGTAATTTCACATTTAATGTCTAATACGTACGTTCGTATAAATAAAATACATTTATTCATTAGATATATACGTGAGTGTACGTGCGTATTAAATATTTGAATGCAATTGTAAATTTAAAAATACTTATATACATACGTATATGATATGTATATATTTATATATATATAAATAAAATATATATGCATTCGCAAGAACCACACACACACACACACACACACACACACACACACACACACACACACACACACACACACACACACACACACACACACACACACACACACACACACACACACACACACACACACACACACACACACACACACACACACACACACACACACACACACACACACACACACACACATATACGTAAGTCTTAAATATTGAAATGTAAATAATTTCAAATTTAATATCCAATACGTATAGAAGTATGAACAAAAACTACGCGCATTAACGAGATACATTAGTATGCATTTTAAGTATTTAATATATAATTGCAAATGTCGTCATACTCACGTGTAAATTAAAATACGATAGATACACTTTTTCTCTTTATTATTATTTTTTTTTCTTTTTATTTATTTATTTTCCAAAGAAATATGTATGATGCATTTTAAATAAATGACATTTTAATTATTCGAACGAAACAAGAAATGTTAATAATAAAATTACATAAAGATAAGATAACGTTATATAATATCTCATGAAAATTTTTTTTAACATTTTCTAACAAGTACCAGTTTGTACGTGCGCGCGCGCCCGCGCGTGTGTTTTAGCGTGTGGGAACGAGTTGGTCGTGATTATTAATCGACGATCGATGTATCGACTTTTAGCGTGGTTAGATAAATAGATAGATGGATCGATCTTCCCTGATTTCGTAATAACGTCTTGACGATAAAGCATAGTCAAGAATATATCGAGATTCTATGTCATGGACCGAGGAGCCTTGAATTAAGTCCACGACGCGGCCAACCTAATTATATATTTATTTTACTACGTAATATCGCGCGTTGGCCCTGATCCGACCGCATGCGACTCTTGTATAATCGTAATTATGTAACACGAGGGAGGCGGATGACGATTCCGTAGCGTTATATGTGATTGTTATTGGCCCGAAACTATACGCCGCGGAAACGTATAGATTTTATTTTTTTATTTCTTGTTTTTTTTTTTTTTTTTCATTCTTTTTTATACTTGCGTTCGTTTGAAATATTCGTGAGAAATTTTACGTGCGTACATACGTAAATGAGCATGTGTATCGAACTTCTTTCGAATATCAGAATTAATTCTCTCGTAAAACGGACGTTAACAGGTGAATTGTTTTTCTTTTCCTCTTCTTTCTTTCTTTTCTTTTTTTTTTTTTTTTTTTTTTTTCTTTATAACAAACGAACGGATTCTGTGTGTGTTCTGCGTTATAAAAAAGGTGATTTTTTTATTTCGTGCGAATTAATCTTTCTCTCTCTCTTTTTTATGTTCTTTTTAGAAATATTAGCGCGACGAAAGAGGACGTTTATTTTTACCTTTCTTTTTTCTTTGCCTTCTTCTTTTCTTCCACAACGTATTTTATATTTCGTTTAATAATAATAATTATTATTTTTTTTTTTTTTTTTTTTTTTTTTTTTTTTTAATAAAGACTATGACGTGACGACGACAACAACGATTATGGATTCAAACGATGATAATGAGATTTAACATTTTTCATAAGTATTATTATTATTATTCATTTTTTTTTTTTTAAATTTACGAGACTGGAGTTTATCGTAATCAACCTTTGTGCCTCGATGTAATAATTTTTTATATAATGCTATTACATGGTATTTATTTTATTATATAAGTTTTATATTTTTTTTTTATCGTATACACGTATATTGTCCCGTTACGCATAATAAACATTTTTTGATAAGGATGATGATGAACGATCGCGATAACAAAATTTGGCGCTTCTTTTTTAGTTTTTTTTTTATTTTTTTATTTTTTACATACATCTGTATAACGAGATGGACATGTATATAATTATTCGCGAGTAGATACGTATTGTTGGTATAATGACATATAAACAATTAATTTTCGTTAAACAGTTGAAAAGATTTTTTACTTTTTAAATATGACAAGAAAAGTGTTTAGCTGTCAAATGTAAAGGATCACGTATACGAAAAATATTGAAAAAAAAAATCCTGTATGAAACGATAGATTTTCTTAATCACTGAAAAATGTTAATCCATTCTTGGAACGTTCGAGTTACTACGTTTGCTAAATATAGTACACTGTTATCAGAAACATACAATTTTTGATCAAATAAAAGTAAAACAAATCGGTCGCTAAGTTATAATTTCGAAAGAAACAAAGAAAAGTAATGCAAAATATCAAAATTTAAAGAGAGAGAGAGAGAGAGAGAGAGAGAGAGAGAGAGAGAGATGGAGTAAATATATACGCGTGTAAATCGTCGATGATTTCAAAAAATCAAAAAAGGAATCAAACATGATTCGAATCATAATGAGTAATTATATGTCTCATACGTGTTTTTTCTCCGATGCGTGGAAGATAATAGAATCATTAATGCAACGAACGAACGAGAGGGATGGATGTATGGATGGAGGGAGTAAGGGAGGGTGGGTTAAGGAAGGTTGAAGAGTGGGTGGTTGGGTTGTTTGACGTGGGGATTGGGGCCGGGGGGATGGGTGGGAGGGGAACGGTGAAGTCAGTAGTAGTTGTAGTAGTAGTAGTAGTAGTAGTAGTAGTAATAGTAGTAGTAGTAGTAGAAGTAGTAGTAATAATGGTATTAGCGGTATTAGTGTTAGTATTAGTAGTTACTCGGCCTATTTAGAAATTTCCTATCTATGAAACATAAGCAGGCAGGGGCTAATACGCGGCCGTTGGAGTTCTGTGTAAACGGGCACAAATCATTATGATAGATGATACTTCGTCCAAGATACGAAGGTAGTGTCGAAGGTGAACAGATTGAACGGCGGATCGAGCGAGATAAGATCGTCAATGACATTTCCTCCAACTATATGTGGCACATATGTACATTGTATGGAGTGGAGTCGGAGAGACGGGAGACACGAGTCATTTCACCTTGCAATTATGCTACTTCTAACGGTACTAAAGATGGATAGAAGCGGAATCAAGGAAGATAGAAGGAGAGAATTAGATGGATAGATGTATAGATGGATAGATGGTTAGATAGATGGTTAGATAGATGGTTAGATAGATAGATAGATAGAGAAAGATATAGACTTTTCGTATGAAAAAGTTTATTAATTATGAAAAGAAAGCTAGAAAATATTTGTTAAAGGAGAATGAGATAGATAAATGTATTGAAAGAATATGAGGAATTTTATTATTTTCTTTTTTTTTTTTTTTTTTGTTTAGCTTTTTCTTTTATAAGGAATAGAAATGATTTGTAGAAAGAGATGGAGACAAATACAGAGAGAGAGAGAGAGAGAGAGAGAGAGAGAGAGAGAGAGAGAGAGAGTGAAGGAAAGAAAGAGAGAACATGCTTTAGTTTTTATAGGCTAAAGTTTAATATGGAAATCATATTAGAAAGTAATCGTAGAGTAAAATAAACAGATGAGAGAAAGAAAATAAGAGAAATTTCTTTGTATGTCTCTCTCTCTCTTTCTCTCTTTATGTTTTAAAAAAAATAGAGAATATTTATAGAAGGAACAAAAGAAAGAGAAATAAAGAAAGCGAGAGAGAAAGAGAGAGAGAGAGAGAGAGAGGGAAAATAAGAGAAATTTCTTTGCTTTTATCTGTCTGTCTGTCTCCCTCTCTCTCTCTCTCTCTCTCTCTATCTATCTATCTATCTATCTATCTATCTCTCTTCATCTCTTTCTTCATGTCTTTATGGAACGCGTATCTCTCAAAGCGCGTAATCACGAAAGGTACGCGTTAGTCGGTAAGTGTACGAGGTCAGTACCGAGTATGAATAACGTTACATAAAATGGGGACGTATATTGTTGTTACGTAAAGATGATGGCTCGTTAAGAAAATAGTCCTTGTCCGAATTAATTATAGAATCCATATTTTCGATCGATAATGAACGTAATCGAGTATTCCTCGAACGAAACGGTATAGACAATTATTCCGTCGTTATTATTTTTCTTTGCTTTTTCGATTCACGTTTATTCAAAAAAAAAAAATAAATAAATAAATTATGTATTCGATCTTTTCTTCCTTTTTTTTTTTTTTTAAGAGAGATTTAAAATGACGTCAAATGGTTTCGATTATCGTTCTTACTTTACAACCGTTTTACGTTCAATAATTATAACTTCATCGATCATCAGTTACGTATAGTTTTATGCCTCTTTCTTTTTTTGTTTGTTTGTTTTCTTTTTTCTCTTGTGCGCAACGCGTCACAGATTTTTTTCCTCTCCAATACGATTTATAACGTCTATTAGATTTTCGTTACACGCTGGGAATTAGTTGTTTCGTAAAATAATTCTACAATCTTTATTACACTTTGATTCTTGTAATATGACGGGTGAGTTAGAGCTGAGTAATTTTGCAAATCTTGCATAAGTATATACATTATTATATGTAATAAACCTAATATTTGATTTTATAATAAAAAAAAAAAAAAAAAAAAAAAAAAAAAAAATGATTTAGTTATCGATTATTATGAAACAAGAAGAAAAAGAAGTAAAATCCTCGCATCTCTCTTAACGAGGTCATTCGAACAAATTTTTCTTATTTGCTTACCATTAACATTAATATCAACACTACAACGAGCTTCATTATAATAACGATTTGTCAGAATCGAATCGAGCCAACAAATTTTCTATCGTAATAACGTTCGAAATAAATTATAAATGCATTTCCTTTCTTCTCTTTCTTTCCTTTCTTCGTTGTTCTTCATTTTTCAAACAATTAAAAGTCAAATTTCTCTTAGAAATAAATATTGACGAAAGCTAAACGTGTTTACACGAGATTAATTCGATGGTTCGTTCGTGATTTCTTTGGAAGAAAAAAAAAAGAAAAAAAAAGATTTCCTTTCGACTTCCGACCGATCGATGATCGACCGTGCTTATGGTCTTCGCGTAGGATCGATAGATCGTCCACAGGTGTTCTGCCATGTCGTTTTATTCTCGAAGTCATGGCTGACGTTGATCAAAGAAAATTCTAACGTTACTCACGGACACAAACCCGAAGGCCGTTTTTCTACTGGGAACGGTAAAACTACGACGATCCTAAGCTCTCCCCTTCTCTATACTTCGCAGAGACCTTTCGTATTATAGTGTTAACGATGACAAGACGATATCGAAGAGATCTTATCCGCGTTCGCGCTAATACGATCGTCGAACTAAAACTCATTGTTCAAGGTTAATGGAATTGTTTGTCTTTCTTTTCTTTTTCTTTCTTTCTTTCTTTTCTTTTTTTTTTCCTCCCTCCTCTTTCTTCTTCCTCGGAAAGGAACACGTCTACGATTTGCGTGCCATTATGTTTCTTTCTTTCTCTCTCTCTTCTCAATCTCTTCGATCGTTAGATCTTAGAAATTGTACGGGTCGTACGAAAAAAAAAAAAAGAAAAAAACAGAAAAAAAATTCTGTCCAACGGTTTCAATTTTTTTTTTCGCAACTTCGAAGAGCTTAAATTTTTTTTTTAATTTAGTTATTTATTAATTTTTTCTCCACACCCCCCCCCCCGCCTATAGTCCCCTCTGCTCCCATCTCTTCACTTAAATTAATCAACACCGATAGAGAAAGTCGTATCTCGCGGTGCTCGATTATTATAAAATGATCCCTCGATTGGATTTTATTGGATAGAAGGAGGAAACGTTTCAATGTTATTACACGATTATTTTGTTTAGTATCTTTAAAGTCGTGTTTCACTTTGACGCCGTTTTTTTTTTTTTCTGGCGACACCCGTTATCGTTTATTTGTTGTCGTCGTTAAATTAAACAGACCGAGTCGTGTTATAACGAACGAATTGTTTTGTAATTTTCTTTTTCTTTTTGTTTTTTTTTTTTTTTTCGTTTAAATATACGTCAAAATCGACGAAAATGTGATGAGAAGGGGGTGGGGGTTACCGTTGATCGGACGTACATATTTGAAAATTAAATTCAATTACATCGTCATCCCCTTTCCCACGTTTAATAATTATTATCCTTTTATCGTATCATTACTTGTATCAAGATAAAATTATTACATAACTTATTATTACTTCTTATTTACTTGTTATCTTTTTTTTTTTCTTTTCTCTATTTTTTTTTTTTTTTTGTTTTGCCGTCATTACCCAAAGAGATTATTTTCGCTAGAAACAACGAAAGATCTCTTATTTGCGTATCTCTTATCATTTCCTTTTACGCGTTGACGCGCGAAGGTTTTCCAAGCTGTGATAGCTGACGTCAGATGTAAACGTCTTAAAATTTGTCGAAGGACGTATTACAATGACGACTTCATTTGGCCGCTTAAACAAACGAACTTGTAATGTCGGTACGTGACCGACGACACGCGATAGAATACATCGCTTATCAACAAATTTCCTATGACTCACAGTTATCACGGTATTTCTACCGAAAAAGAAAGAGAGAGAGAGAGAGAGAGAGAGAAATATAGAAAGAAAAAAAAAAAAAAAGAGAAAATAGAAAAGAAAACGGAAAAGAACGTCGTCTCTATTCGTTCCCATTTTCATTTATTTTCTACTCGATAACTTTTAAAGTGCTATCCCATACAATGATTTCATTTTGTGCATTCAATGACACATCGAGAGTCATTGATTTCTTTCGACGAAACACATGGAAAAAGAAACGAAAATAAATAAATAATCGATATTTATCTTCACTTATTTCAGAATTTTTTTTTTTTTTTTTTTTTTCGTTATATTAGATACAATTGTAAATTTTGTTCTTCTCCTTTTTTTTTTCTTTTGCTTTTTCTTTTTTTTTTTTTTGAAAGCTCGTTATTAATTCGTACTTATTACCGAAGCGTCGGAGTGAATTTTTGTATTTTACGATTTGAAAATATTCGGATTTCTTTTAATCCGTCAAGCAATTAAGCATTGTCATAATAAAGTTTGGTCATCGAGAATCCTCCCTCCATTAGCCTTTTTCCCTTCTTACTTTGTAGCTTTCACTAAGGGTTGTTCTTCATTATACAGTCTGTCGCGAGAGGCCGGTCTAATTAGGAGAATATTTTAGAATTGTGAGATAAACGAAAAGAAGAAGACGAAGAAGAAGAAGAAATGACTTTTTTCCGGGCTATATCACCAAAACAAGCCAGTGTTGAGAAATTAATTTTCATCCTTGACTTATGACCATTAAGGTAGAATTTATCTAATATCATAAATGATATATATATAAATATATATATTTATGTATTTGTAACTAACAAAGATGTTAATTAATATCAATCGATTGTCGTTGAATATATTCGTTTATGTTTTTAATCGTTCGATTGATAATGAAAATATTAATTAAATTTAATCGGCGTAATATTAATCGTTAATCAATTAATCATTGTTAAGTAAATAAATCAGTATCGATAATTACATTTCTAATTACCGATCGTAAGTCATAAATTATCAGATAAAAAACGTTTAAGAAAAATGTGATAATTTGATAATTATAATCGATCTATTATTATTCAATCGATGAACTACGCAAATAATAAATAGTATATATCTTTCAAAAAGAAAAAAAAAAATAAACAAAAAGAAAAAAATATTCACGTCATTGTTATCGGGAATGTATGAATTATTCGATCGTAATAAAAAGTTTTATATATCATTTGCATGAATGACGATCGTTCAATGACTCATAACATTTGATTCAATTATTTCTATTATTTATTGATCAATTATTACCGATTATTATTAAATAATCGTCAAATCGATTACTGATCGTTAAAGTATCATCGATGATACATTGATTTTTACATTTAAATCGGATTATGTTTTGTTCGACGCTGTTGTTCGCAAATCGCATTAAATAACTTTTCACGTGTCCATTGTCAAATTAAAATGGTCCTGTCGATTCGGATGGCGCCAAAGTAAATAGCGTTAGATGATTTTTGGCCATTGTCCCGGATAAGTAACAAGTACTTACATAGAAACGTGCCAATTAATTATTTGTTACATATAGATTATCGTCGAATATAAATAAATATGATATTTATTTATATTCCGAATAAACGTCACTGACATTTTACATAATGTGAAATCACCATGGTACGGTAATTTGATCGAATTCGTTAATTCGTCGATCATTACTTGTCAACAATAATAAAATTTCATCGTCATAATCGCATCAACCCCCGTATAACCAACGATATAGAAAAAAAAAAATAAATAAATAAATAAATAAAGAAAAAAACGGTCTCGTTTTTTTTTTGCCTAAACTCAAAGCCAGAGAATAAAAAGAAAATAAAGATATTCATTATTTTTGTATAAATTTAATTTCGATGTTCATACGAGCGTGGGCGACGAATGACTCTTCTTCTTTTACTCCGTCAAATGGTCAGAGCCTTGCATTGAAGAAGAGAAATAAATAAATAAAAAACAAATGTTACTCGACGAATTTCGATCGATTGTTTTACGAAAGGAAATAATTTCCAAACGGCTATTTTCTTAAGTCATACGTACGATCGAGTATATACGATCGAGTCACGTCGATTTTTGTTTTAGAATTTTAGATGGATTACGTAACGTAATTCGTGCAAATATTACCGCGTCGAAATATCGATAATCGATTTAAAGGACGATTCACGAACGAAGGATTTCCCCTCTCTGTTTTATTTTCTTTCTTCTTCCTCCTCTTCTTCTTTTTTTTTTTTTTCTTTTCTTTTCGGCTGTTGCATTTTTTCTTTTTTCTCTTCGATAGGCATCGATAGGTAAGCGTAAGTCTATTTCGAGCTGGTTTCGAGATTAGAAAGGCTGGGGTGTTCTCGATCTGTTCGATTTTGAATACCACTCTTTCTATTCCTTCCAAGTCCGATGTCCCACTGGTCTACTCATCGTATCTAATTCTATTCTTATTCGTAAATAGTAGAACTTAGGGTAAGTATGTAAGACGACATAAAAGGAAATCGTGGGGTATGTTTCCTCTCTAACATCGATTTAATCGAACAAACCGAGTACTCCTTCTCCGATTGCCAACTCCGTATACCCATGATGTCCTATGTATGTACGTACGTATCTACGTATATATACGTATGTACTTACATATGTATACACACACACACACACACATACATATATACAAGTACGTATATACGTTTCTTCTCTTTTTCCGTTCCTTCCTGATTCGTCGTCGTTCGCATTCAGCTTTTGGCATTCTCCTAAGTCTAAGAGCAGTAAAGTCACCGCTTCGTCACGTGCCCATCGAGAGCTCTAAACGTCCATGAAAATAGACGGCCAAGATTATTCTTATCTTACTAGAGGAAATTTTACAAGAGCGGTATTACAATTAGAATTTAGATAACGAATCGTTCCTAACACACACACACACACACACACATATATATATATATATAACTCGGTAAGCATCCAAATATTCTCATCAGATCGATATCATCGGATCACGAGTAACGAGTTTATTAAATCTCGATCTATTTTTCCTTTCTTATCCCTCCTTTTTGTTCAATTCTTTTTGTTGTTTCATCAGATTTTCATCGATCAAATTTTGGTTTCGATCGATGAGACTGATCCATAAACGCTTGTAATTTTTTTTTTTTTTACATATAAATCAATACATCACAGACGTATCAACAATGAAATCGTCCTACGTCACTCGTCTCTAGTTGCGACAACATAAACAGTTTTTTTTTTTTACACACATATATTTATATATATACAGATCAACAAATCGCAAACGTATCGACCGAATTATTGAAAAATAATCTCTGTTTCTTTTCTTTTTGTTCCTTTTTTTTTTTCTTTTTTATCTCTAACACAATGTGCTAACGTAAACATTTTTTTTTGTACAGTTCAACAAGCCTTAGATTTATCGTCGAAAATATTATCTAATCATTATGTTTCAAACATAACGCTATATAACGAACGTTTGTTTTACAGATAAAATGGTGGATTGATATCAGTGAAATTCTATTCGAGAGTAAATATTATGTTATTAACATAATGTTGCCACACGAACATTTTTTTTTTTTTTTTATAATAAATCAACAAACCATGAATTAGAGTGGATATAATTATCCAAAAAGTATCACATTACGTTGTTTCAAATAACATTAATATTGTTTACTTTTAATAAATATTATCTGTTGTAAATATTATTTATTTTTTCATATTCGTTTCTAGATCAAATTGTAGACTTATTTATTTATTCGAGAAAATTATTGGAACATCATTTTATTATAACAGTGAGGTTTTCGTAAAACGATTCGTTTTTTTTTGTTTAATTTTCATTCTTACTTCCTCTCTCTCCTTTTATCGATATTTCTTCGAAAATTTTCACTCTCTCTCTCTCTCTATTGCAATTCGCAATATTTTTTTTTTTTTCTTATTGACAATTTTTCGAAAAGGCCGAACATTATTCGTTGGAAGAATGTTACGTTGAATGATTCATTTCGATGTCACTTAGAATTCCCGATATCTCATACTGCAATACTTAAAGCACGCAGTGTTTACTTAGATTCACTGCTAGAGCAAAAGCAATCGGAGTATATTTGCTTGGCAGGAAATCGACACTATATATATATATATATATATATATATATATATATATATATATATATATATATATATATATTGTAGTCAAGTATTAGAAAGATAGATAGATAGATGTATAGATAGATACGTACAGAGTGAGAGAGAGAGAGAGAGAGAGAGATGGAGAATGATGATGGAAGTGGCATTGTAAAACGCGTAAACAATCGGCCTGTTGCGTAAGAGATGATCGAAAAGAGGAACGGCATAGACGATTTCTAATGTCGTCGATTTGTCATTTCACAAGATAAAACAGATTGATTTTGGTTCTTCGCCTTATCTATCGTTTAAACCAACGATAATGATCGTCAATCCTTATTTGCACTCTTATCTGGATACATATGGAGTAACTAAGAGCATACAAAGTATATCTTTAGCAACGCTAATAGCGTTCGTTCTCTCTTTAGAAAATCGCATTTATAAATCGTTAGGGGATTTATTCCATATCGTTAGACGGATTACGTAAACCGAGTCTGTCAAGTTTTTATAGCACTCGTATAATACTAACACGGTCGTAATTATTCATACGCATTTTTAGATACGACCGCCATGCGGGAGTTTTCTTATGTAATCGATGTCGTTAACAAAAAAAGAAAAAAAAGGAAGACAAAATAAAAAAAAAAAAAGAAAGAAATAAGAAAGAGCGCACGCCCCCTTATAATCTTTGATTAAACAAAAAAAAAAAAAGAAAAGAAAAAGATGGAATCCTTTTATTCTAATCCATTTTCATGCTGATCGTGATTATTTTTTAAATTTTTTCATTCTATGTGCTTCGATAAACGTGTGTTGTCCTCTCCGTGCACGCCCTGCGACCTGGGATCCGCGACCTGCGGGAAAATAATTCAGGTTTTATGTACAGGAGAATAAGTTTTTACCGAAACGAATCCAATGACGCTGACGATAAATTTATCGATCGAACGATGTAACCCATGTAACACATTCACGTATTAACTCTTATTCCATTTCTTAGAATAGTTCGTTTAATTAAGTTAAGTTAAAACGTTAGTTAAATGTTTTATGGTTAATTGCCTTTTCTTTTTTTTTTTATATATAGAAAAAATCGTTCTATCGCAAAAATTTTGAAAGAATAATTTTCATCGGTAAGAGGACGATCGATAAAAGGAAAATTACTGCGGATCGTACGTGGTCGATAAATTTTTGATAAGAACGATGTATGACGTATAATAGATTTAATTAAAATTAATATACCGCACGTTCAACGGCGTTATTAATTTTATCGTTTTTCTACGAAATCGTACTATCAATTTGTATTAATTATATATATATTTTTTCTTTTTCATTTTATATTTCTTCTTATATTAATTTTATCATTGCTTAGAAAATTCGTATCAACTTCTTTTTTTTTTTTAAGAATAATTGTAGTATTATTTTTTTTCTGAGAAATTTTATTATCTTTTTCTAATAACCGTGCACTTTTCTTTTATCTTTGTTTATTTTTTTTTTTTTTTTATTAATTTTATTATTTTCTTTTTCTTCTTAAGAAATCCTTCTGTCTTCTTATAATAATGATTCTAATAATAATTTTAATAATAATAATGATAATGATAATGATAATAATAATAATAATAATAATAATAATAACAACAACAACAACAAATAATAATTAGTATTATAAATTGTACATCGTATTGTTTAATGAATAAAAGTCGATTAGTAACGTTTATAGGATAAAGGATTCGACCTTCGTTCATTATCGTTCATGAGTCGCGATGATTAAACGTTCGAGTAATTTCAGTAACAGAAAACATTTAACGTTCTCCGTTTGCGTTAGCGATGAAACATTCGTCGGGATATTTGTAATAAGCATGGATTACGTGGTACAATATATATATATATATTTTTTTTATATATATGTGTATGTATACACGTGTGTATGTATATGTGTGTATAGACAGACGTTCGATCTTGAGAACTGTTATCGGTTTGTTTCTTCACATGTGATTCATTCGTTGCATACGTGAATTAAAGCACAACCGAAACGCGTAATTAGATTGGCACGAAGTTCTACATACATGCATACATATATATATGCGTGTGTGTATATCTTTTTATGCATTTGTACGAACATATATACATGCAAAAAATGATATATATGAATATATATATGTATGTATGTATGTATCAAAGTATATATAAATACATAGATACATAGGTACTATAATACATAAGTACGTTTGTATGAGAATCGGAGCAGATATCGCTTTCGTTCGTATATAGCGCGCGAGAAATTCTCGAACAAAAGACTTCCTTCTTCTCTGATCGACAATGAGCGTTAGATCGGATCTAATTAGAAATTCAATTGTTTCGAACATTTCTATCGTCCGCAGGGTCGTCGAAAGTTTACTCACGTCGTGCGATTGAATTTTGTTAAAGATTCTTTTCTTTCGTTTTCCTTTTCCTTTTTTTTTTTTTTTTCTTTTTGATACAATCAAGGATGACGGACAAGGATGAAAATTTCAATTCGTGTCGTTAACAAAGGATCTAAATTCGTCACGAACAAATCCGTTAAAATTTATATACGATATGTAACTACTAAAGTATAAATAATGAATTATTATATACGATAAATAAGTAAAAGTTTATTTACCTATATATATATATATATATATGCAAAAAAATTATGGAGTAAATTCATAGAAATCAAATTACACGCCATAAGGATTCGCGAATAATTTTGGATAAATCTAATTGTTTATTTCCAAATGATGGTACGTAACAAAAATTTAGAAAAAAATTTACAAAATATGAATCAAAATTTCATAAGAAATTCAAAATTTATAAAAGAACAGGACGAAATGTTCTGAGAAATTAGCTTAATCCCAAGAGTGATATGACAAATTTTATATATATATATATATAGAAAGAACAATCATAATTATTATATCAATATTCACTGAAAATTATTCTCGATCATTTCTTATTGTAAAAATTTAACGAACGATAATATTAAAATGATAAATACTATATAATAAAATAAGTAGTATAGAAGAAAGATGTGCACAAGGGATTAATATTATTATCGTCTACATTTAAGTTTCTTCCGTATCGTGTATTCATTTTATATCGAAAAAAAGACGAAGAAACTTTATGGGGAAACCTCAACGTAACAAATAAATAGACGATAATCATTGTTAACATTTTAACGTCTCTCGGCAATCGATAAAATGAAATTCTTACATCGTCGTAACGTCGTTCGATAATCTAAGAATTCATTTTGTTTCATAATTCGTTTTGTGTTTTGGATTATTCGATAAGCGTGACGTTGTTCGCGCATATCTTTTCTTACGTCTTTTTGCTTCATCGAGAGAGCGCGTACCGCGTTTGCTATGGTATTCGATGTAAGAGAGCGTTCGCGCGGTTTTAGTGTGTCATGTGAAAGCATCGAAATGCAATTGAATGACTATATATATATATATATATATATATATATATATATATATATATATATATATATATACATACCTATAAAGCCGTCTGTCTAAGCGGTCGCTCTTGATTCCCCATTCGAAACTGGGCGAACGTACGACAAATCGTAACATTGGCCGATAGAAAGTCCGACCATAACGCGAAAACGTTTTACGGTAATCAGGTTCTCCATTTTTTTTCCCATCTCCATTTATAGTTTTCCTTCTATATTTCTCTCGGTTCACCTTGCCGGTTTATGTACGCGAACGTTTGCTGGATTATGTATCGAAGGTTATGGCGAATATTATTTTCTTTAGAAATTAAATCGTATCGTTGTGAACGATAAATACATCGCATTATTGTCGAAACAATAATAATAATAATAATGATAATAACGATATACGAAAAGTCAGAGATACGTTTCTCGATTTGGTCGTAATTTTCGAGTAAATGCGCTCGTCGAGAACGACGATACTTATTGGCGATTACGATGACGATGACGATGACGACGACGACGACGACGAAGGCGACGAATACTAGAATTAGGTATTAGATAAACGTACGGAAACACGTTAGACATGCAGTCTTCCTGAGAAAGTTGCTTACGTCATTCGGTTGTATCACAGGGATCTTAAGAAGTTACGAAAATCGAAGTAACAACAATGTGTTAAACCAGAAGACTGAATTTTTTTTCCATCTTTTACACATAGAAAAAGTTTGAAAGAGAGAAAGAGAGAGAGAAAGAGAGAGAGAAAGAGAGAGATTGAGAGAGAGAGAGAGAAATAGTATATAAATGATATTACGAGAATATCAATACAATTGGATAACAAACATGATATGTAATAAAAGTGTTTCAAAAATTAATTCTTCATGCTAATAATAAGAGTAAAGTTAAACGTTGCATTTATTAAAGGCTTACGGTTCTATTTAAGAAAAAAAAAAAAAAAATAAATAAAACAGGTAATATTTTTTAAAGACACGAGTATAATATTTAACTCGTACGAATCATTAAAAATGCGTCTCATCAAAATCCGAATCGGTCGACTATTTAAAAAAAAAAAAAAAAAAAAATATATATATATATATATATATATATATATATATATAGAAAAATCGAAATAAATTCGAGCGAACCCTATTATAATTATCTTCTCTGTAACGTAACGTAATTAAATCTCTTCTGTAAATGTAACGATAATTAACGTTCGTCCGAATTATCACGTCGACGAATAAATATCGACGAAAATATTTTTAATATACAAGTAACGTGATACTCGTGAAGAAACGTTTGATAAAATGTAATACGTTAAGGAATAAATCGAATAGAAACGAGAGTTTCGCGTTAAATTTGTTTTGACGTTAAAATATTTTGCGTACGTACGTTAACCGAAAGAGGAGAGACCGAAAAAAAACCTCTTATCACTTTCTTATCGTATTTTTCGTTTTTATTTTTACGATTAAACAAGAAAAAGTAAATAAATGAGTAAATAAATAAATAAATAAACAAATAAACAAACAAACAAATAAATAAAGAAATAAGTATAAGGACAAAAATAAAATTAAAAAATAAAAACACAAAACGATATCAATCGTAGGAAAGGGAAAAAAAAAAAAAAGAGAAAACGATCATTAATGAAACGGGATGGCGTAGATCTCGATCGATATTTCTTTTTTTTTATTTTTTTTTCCTCCGTTCATTAATCTTTATCGTTCGCCAACGTTTATATAAATCACAGCTTCTACAGTCTCTTGGCGCGTCGAAGAAAGTTGATTAGAAAGTATGGTGGGAGTGTAGCGAGAAATAAAAAGTGACTTATTCGAAAGATACGTTGATATATCCGGACATGTAATCGGGTGGGTGTCCGTGTTTTCTATAAGAAAGGAAACGTATCGGCAGCATTCTTGTTTTTGTTTGTTCGCTTTTTTCTTTTCTTTTCTTTTCTTTTTTTTCTGTTTCTTTCTTTTTTTTGTACGACGGATCGATCGAATCGTTTTTATATCGAGTATCGCTTTGAAAGTAATAAAAATTGCAGAAGTATCAGGTGTACGGATTCTAATAAGAAAAATTAAAAAAAAAAAAATGAAGAATAGAAAAAGAAAAAAAAAAAGGAAGAAGAAGACGAAGAAGGGAAAAAAAAGCTATAATATTATTACACGATGGATGGGCACGAAGTGGAAAAGCGATTTCATTTTAACTATGTCCGTCTAATAGTAATAAAAATTTATGATCCGTACAAGGTATAAAATGTTTTACACACACACACACACACACACACACACACACACACACACACACACACACACACACACACACACACACACACACACACACACACACACACATATATATATCTATATATAAAGTATTTATATATTACAAGTTCACAAGAAACTCAATAGCACGTACGATAAAATATTCTAAATTGTTTGTAGAAAAACAATTTAAGTTTTATTCCTCGAATAAATTTTTATATCAATGATTATGTGAACGTTTTAATAACAATGATATCGACGATATTTCTTAAATGATTATAAATATTTATAATTGCACGAATCGACAACGTCGAACGATATTTTTCGTTCGTTTTGCGCGATCGACGAATCTTTATTATTATTTCTTTTTTTTATTCCTTTCTTTTCATTCGTAAATACAATGTCTTATTTTTATCGTAAAGAAAGAGAGAGAGAGAGAGAGAGAGAGAGAGAGAGAAAGAATTTAAATAAAAGTTGAAAAACGTAATATGATCGATGGTCGGGTAATTTTTAAATTATTTAAACGTGACTGCGCATATTTACGAATATATAAACGATGTAGACGTATTTTACTGTCGCGCGTTAGAGTATATAAAAATATATATATATATATATATATATATATATATATATATATGTATATATACACATACGTATATATTATGTATACTTTCCTTCTGCTCTTTCATTTTTCTTAACTTCTTAAAACACAGATATGTATGCATTTATGTATATATCTATCTATCTATCTATCTATGTATGCATGTATGTATGTATGTATGTATGTATGTATGTAAACATGTACGTAAAAGTGCAAGTTTTCGAGGAGAGATAGGGAAGGAAAGTGACGAAAGGAAATGACGTCCAAGACCTTCCTTTTCTTCCTCGATAAGTAAGTAAGTAAGTACGAACGAAGCGGTTGCAACTCTCGGGAAAGGCGAGACGAAACCTACGTCATCATCGTCGTTGCACTTTCTTCTCCGGCGATGCGCGCGAACGCATGCACTTCACCTTTCTCTTTCTCTCCGTCACGATCGTGCGAACACCGCTTCCGATGTCAACGCTCACGTTTGACATCCGTCGATACATGAAATTCTCCTCTAAGAAACTTTCGAATAAACATTTCGATCGCCCCCATTCCGATATCTTTCGAGAGAGTTCATCCTTTTATTTTTGATTTTTATTTCGTTTATTTTATTTTATTTTTTTTCTTTTCTTTTCTTTTCTTTTCTCTTTTCTCCTTCTTCTATCTTTATTTTTATTTCGAATGACACGACGTAAGATATTTTTATCTTCGTTTTCTTTTCTTTTTTTTTCGTTCTTTTTTTTTATTTATTTATTTATTTATTTATTTATTTATTTATTCATTCAAAATCAAATAATAGGCTCTTCTAATTAACTTCGAGTTTCTATTACTTTCTGTATTTTTGAAGAGAGATCATAATTTTTATTTCTATGCAATAAACATTTTTTTTCTTTTCTTTTCATTCGATCTTAAACAACGGATGATGCGTTTTATAGCGATTATTTAAATACCGAACGAAAACGATTAAGAAACAAAATATTGACCTTCTCTCATGCACAACTTTAATATATTTTCTCTTTCCATTTCTAAAAGGAAATAATAATAATAATAATAATAATAATAATAATAAATATCGTCATCAATAATTTTGTAACTCATAACGGAATTGTCTTGATGTATAAAACAATTATTTGCCCATCAATAAAGGTATTTGTTAGAGTTTTACCGTACACGGCAGATAAAAAAAAAAAAAAGAAAGAAATAAAGAAAGAAAAAAGAAAATGGCAAATAAAAATAAAAAATAAATATGAAAGTAAATAAATAAAGAATATCATAAAAAAATATACATATATAATTAAAAAAAAAAATTATAATAAAAAAATAAAAAATGTGACAGTGTATGGTGCCACGTAGGCTAAGACTTGCGT